>JAOBRC010746450.1:0-17323 GCA_027575255.1 Scolionema suvaense | reverse complement strand
CATGGTAATTCGTTAAAAATATGTCTTAAGTGTGTATGATGTTTAGAAATGATGTTCCTGTATGATTGAATTTTCATGTTATGTCTTGCAGTGCATTCATGTTTGTTTCAAAGACTATATATTTTGCATTCAGTAATTGGTTATGTTCTTCCTAAACTTTCGATATTTTAGAAATCCAATAAGAAAAGTTTTGCCAGTTATGCCTCAAAATCTTTAAGAAACTTTTACTACTACAGCGGGTGCTTGGTTTCTTATAGAAAAAAAGTGTATGTAACTTGACGCCATGTTAAATACTCTAAAACGTTACAGCAGCTTGATCCTTTTTCCTGTTCAGGTAATGGTATAAGTGAGATGGACCGTGATGAAGAGCTCTTTATTGGTAACGCACTCAATGAATCTATTGATGTATGGGATGGTAGAAATGATCAAACCGGGGTTCAAATTGAAGACAACACTAAAGCCCAATATAGTATTACCAAAATCTTCGATAAAAGGTCGCGTAAATTTTCTACTATGACAAGGCATTACAACTTAAAAATCAACGAATTCAATGTCGAAAACTTGGCAGTTGGTGTACAAGAAATTCGGCGCACCCTGAGCGATGTTATCAGTATGGTTACAGAGGACGTACCTGAAAATAGTTTTATCAGATTTGCATTAGAACATCGCACGTTAACCCACGCTTTAAACTTGCCATTTATGCAACTCAGAAACCTTACAGCCGAGTTAATTACAGACAAAATCGCTAGAATTTTAAACTCAAATGAACAATTCTTACTTGATGGAGAATTCTTCTGCAGTGTGATTCATACAACAACTCCCTGTGGAGGGACTGGGGCTAGGAGGGGTGCATACGCAAACATACAATTGGAGTTGAAACGCCGTACATGTATCGTCCAAATTCAAAATGAAGACGAACTCTGCTGTGCCAGAGCCATAGCTGTCGCTAAAGCTAGGCAAGAACTTAAATATAATGAATATAGACAGGTCTACCGAAATATAGGTACGCAATATGATCTTGCTTCGGATCTCCACGATAGAACAGGGTTACCACGTGCTCCAGTAGCAATTACAGACATGCATCGTTTTCAAAATTTATTACCCGAATATCAACTAAAAGTAATCAGCATGGAGCATGGCGACAAGGTAATTTATCAAGGCCCAAAAAGGAAAAAGTATATCGTGTTGTACCTCCACGACGGTCACTACGATGTGATCACTAGTATAGCAGCCTTCTATGAAAGATCGCATTACTGCCATGATTGTAATAAGCCGTATCAGCAAAAATTTGGTCACAGATGTCCACAAAATTGCCCTGCTTGCAATTCTGCAGAATGTCAACAAGATCGACGAAATGTTACCAAATGTGAAGATTGTAATAGTAATTTTTATGGTACCTCATGCTTTGCGCGACATAAAGAGCCCCATCCTCAGTATAAAGGTCGGTCAAAATGCGAATCAGTAAAATACTGCTCCTGGTGTCATCATTATTACAACTTGCTTGACAAAAGACGCACCTCTCAATCTCACATCTGCTACGAACGTGTTTGTCACTCGTGCAAAGTTTTCGTGTCCCCAGAGCATCTATGTTACATACAGCCGTATATTCCTGCGAATCAGAACTCAGTCGACTCATCAGAAAATAATGACACATCGCATGTACATGATTCTGAAGGCAGCCGCGATCATACTACTGACGAGTCGAATGCAGAAGACGTAAACGAAAGGGAGGAACAGGAAGATTTTAGATTTATCTTCTTCGACGTGGAGACCATGTTCGAAACCGGCGTTCACATTGCAAACTTATGTATTGCCCATAAATACTGCAAACAATGTGTTCATGATGACTCAGCAAATGTTGAATGTGAAAACTGCCTACAGCGTGAATATATTTTCCGGGGTCCCAATACCGAGGCTGACTTCTGTAAATGGCTTTTTGGCGGATCAAACAAAGGGTATACCGTCATGGCCCATAACCTGAAGGGCTTTGACTCTTATTTTCTTTTGGAACATTTGTTTAGTAATGGAATAAGACCAAAAATCATATTCAGTGGGAGCAAGATTATGTACATGACAATAGCTAGATTGAAAATGCGTTTTGTGGACAGCCTTAATTTTCTTCAGCTACCATTGGCTGTTCTACCGAACATGTTTGCTTTTGAAGAACTCGAAAAGGGCTTCTTCCCTTATTTATTTAATGTTGCAGAGAATAGTCGCTACATAGGGCCATGGCCGCCTCGGGACATGTATGATCCAATGAGTATGTCAAAGCAAAACCGTCTACAGTTTGATGAATGGTATGACCAACAAATATCAAGGGGCGAAATTTTCAGAATGGAAGAGGAAATTGTTAAATATTGCAGATCAGACGTAAACATCTTAGCAAGAACTTGCCTGGAGTTCCGCAATTTGTTTGTCTCGCTAACATCTATTGATCCCTTCTCAAAATGTGTTACCATTGCTTCAGCCTGCAATCTTGTTTATCGTAAATGTTTTTTAAAGGCAAACACCATCGCAGTCATCCCCAGATCAAAATACACGCCCAAACACAGACAATCACGTTTTGCTCTCGGCTATCTGCAATGGCTAGAAAAAAAGTACAACACACCAATTCAGCACGCTGGAAATGGAGGGGAGAAACGTGTCGGTCGGCATCTTGTGGACGGTTTCCTTGATGAAACGAACACAGCCATCCAAGTTCACGGGTGCTTTTGGCATGGTTGCCTTAGGTGCTATCCTAATCGGAAAACAAAAAACCCTGTCAACCAGAAAACAATGGAGGAGCTCTACAAACGTACCCAACACATCCGTGAATATATCATTCGCCATGGCTGTAATTATAAAGAGAAATGGGAGTGCGAAATTCGTGAACAGATGAAAAGTGATATCTCTCTGTCGACTTGTATTAATGAAGCCACGTTTATAGAGCCAATTGATCCAAGAGATGCATTTTTCGGCGGTCGATGCAATGCAACAAAGCTATATTATGAAGCCGGCCCAGACGAAAAGATACACTACTTGGACTTTACTTCGCTCTATCCATTCATTAATAAGTATTCAAAATACCCTATAGGGCACCCTGATGTAGTGGATCAAGATTTCGATTCTCTTGAGCAATATTTCGGCCTAGTCAAATGCCGCGTGTTACCACCAAGGAACCTTTATCACCCTGTTCTACCCTACAAGTCCAGTGGGAAGTTGTTATTTCCCCTATGCAAGCAGTGTGCCGAAAATCGCCAACAAACACCCTGTCAGCATTCAGATCTTGAAAGATCATTCGTTGGTACTTGGGTATCAGAAGAACTGAAGATCGCTGTTGAATGCGGCTATGAAATTATGCAAATGTATGCTGTCTGGCATTATCCACAGTCTACTCAGTATGACCCCGCAACCAAAACGGGAGGTTTATTCGCAGAGTATATGAACACGTTCGTCCGCATAAAAACGGAAGCTTCCGGACTTCCGGGATACATCGTTGGCGAGAATGTGGACAATCGTGAAACAATGATCAATGAGTATATTACAAATTTCTATGAGCGCGAGGGTAAGCCAAATTTAAGTTTACTATTAGATCATCATTTTCTTATTGAACGTGCATTGATCAATTTTGAAATGATGATTCTCTGTTGTTGTTGTTGTTGTTTTTTTTGTGTGTGTTTTTTTGGTGATACAAGCATCTTCTTTCTAGTGATACTGTACATGTAAGTTGTTGATGTTGAATAATATTACATTGCCTTATCTTGAGAGTGAATGCAAAACTAACACAGAATAGTTTCTATCTTCTTTTTTTTCCTGTTTGTTGTTGCTGTTGTGGGTTTTCTTTTCTTCCTTTTGCAGTTTGAAGGCGCGCTATAGGACGACGAAAGAAAAGAAGAGGTAAACGCCTATGAAAAAAAAAAAAAAAAAAAACAGAAGAAGAAAGGTGAGAAAGGGCTAAACTAAAACGAAATCGTGCCTGTTTGATTTAATATGTTTCATTTTTACTTACTTCAGGTGTTCTGCTACATCGTGACCAGATTGAAAGAAATCCGGGACTCCGTGTGGTCGCTAAAGCGTGTTTAAACAGTTTGTGGGGGTATTTCGGCATGAATCCTGAAAAACCACAGACTGTTTATGTCGACAAGCCGGACGACTTCTACAAGTTGCTGTCTAATGACACTATTGACGTCACAGACGCACACATTGTAAGTGGATTTCAAAATTTAATAATATACTTTGAATTCGTTGTATACCTATGCTTTATGAACACGAATATGTTGACATGATAAGATTTGATGCAATTTCAAATTCACGCAATAGTACCTATTCACTGAACTGCGTGTACTGTGATGTCAAGTTATTCACTCTGTTATTTCATTATGACTCAGGTGTCTTACGTGCAAATCAAATTGTTTTGTTCAGGCAATGATGCAGTAAATAGCACTTCTGGATTTATTTAGTTTGCCGATGAATCGAATTGGACAGTTTTAGTTCGCAGTGGACATTTTTCCAATCTACATTCCCGTAGATATGTAAAATTGTGTACATATTTTTTCTTTTCACAGGTAAACGACGAGGTGTTGTGTGTCACATACAAATCAAGGGCTGAGTTTGTTGAAGACTCGCCTTACACGAACAGTGTAATAGCTGCGTTTACGACAGCCAATGCTCGAATTCATCTGTTGCGGGTACTACATCAACTGGATAGACGAGTACTTTACTTCGATACGGATTCCGTTATCTTTGTGTCCGCTCCTGGGGATGTTGACCCTCCGGTAGGACCCTATCTGGGAGACCTTACATCGGAGCTGAAAGAAGGAGATTACATCAAGACATTTCTGTCGACTGGACCAAAGTCCTATTCCTATCAAACTCAGAACGGTGCGACAAGCTGTAAAGTCAAAGGCATTCGTTTAAACGCACGGAACGTCGAGAAAATCAATTTCGACACAATGTATGAAATCGTCTTTGGAGATCGCAATGTGATCACGGTGACCGATCCACACAAGATTGCTCGGGTCAAAAAGTCATTCCATTTAGTCAGCCGCCGTGAGGAGAAGACCTTCAAGCTTACTTACGACAAACGAGTCATTTGCCAGGACATGGATACACTACCGTACGGGTATTAGTCAAAATTATGGACTCTGGAAACGCTTGTGGTTGTGTGTGTGTGTGTTTGTGTACATATATTTTCTGTCTGTATCTTATGTGTGCATTATATGCGATCATAGCGAGGTTGCCGATGTTACGACTTTGTATCAATCACTAGTCAGAAAACAAACCAAAAAAAAATAAATGGCTGTGCTATCACAAAACATGGAAAAGATACATTATAGCATACGTTGACCGCCAATTAGCTTTTTGATCCATTTGGAAAGAGCATAGAGGTTTTAAGTTTGTGTAAAAAAGAACACATCTAGCAAATACCATATAATCATGATATTCATACTATCTGGGAAGCATCATGCATAGATAGACCTACGTGATCAAACAACAATCAAAGACAATCAAAATACGTCCGTATTTCCATTCTACTATTCTCCTCATTAATGTTTCATATCATTTACGCATGAAGTTTATTATGCACTGAACTTATAATGTAACAGATCTTTCAAAAAAGAGCTTTGTTATCTAAGTATGTGTAATCCATTCTGGTGACTGTCTTTCACCGACTCTTCGCTGTTTTGCTCTTGCTGCAAGTTGCATTTGTGTTTTTTTGGCCATCCATTCATGAGGGGTATTTGTATCGAGTAGTATTTGTGCAAACGTGTCCTTGTGCGGTAGTTTTTGGTGCTTTCGCTTAGAAACAACATCCAATACAAGATCAATAATGTTAGAGCGTGGTAAAAGTTCTCCTTTGTAAATTATTTCGCCTTTCGGGTTCCACTGAATTTCTTGTGAATGAGATTTTAAATGTTCCATCAATAATCGTCCTTTAGGCAAATATGTCTTAGGGAGCGTTTGCAGGACTTTTCTTGTGACTGGATCAGGGGTATCAAATGTACCAGTACTCTTTTTCTCGGTAGGATCGATTTTTGATTGAACAGATTCTTTACTGACAACGTTCTTATCACTTGGTACAATTGATGAATCAAGAGTTAGTCTATGGGGCGCTCTAAGGTTTTCACTCACTTGATCTTTCAAATGTTGAAACCTCGCAAGCGCTTCAGTAAACTGCCTGGCCTTTTCATCATCAGGTTTATCATTATCTGTCAGTGAGTCAGCCATCGTCGAGTACGCTCTCAGAATTTCGCCATTTTCAGTCTTATCCTGGGTAAGATACTTTTCTTTTACATTTGGTACCTGGTTATAACGATGATGATCTTCAGGAACAAGCATCATTTTTTTGAAGTAGCTCATTTTACACCCAATATGGCTGGTAAAATATTCCCTGCAAGTGAACTTAGAACTGATCCTAGTATAGCGGGCAAGAATCCACCTCGTTGCACTAGTAACTTTTTCTTCAAAGCAGGGCTTTTCTTTGTGTAGGCAATTTTCCTTAAAACGTTTTTGTGAGATTTAAGTCGCTCCTTCTTGCTTTTACTTACAGGTATTCTATTCTGCAGAAAATTGTAGACAATTTCAGTAATACAGTCAATCAAAGAATCTGAAGCATTAGCGATGAAGGCCTTTCTCTGCTTCGGTGTGCCGTGTTCGAGTACCTTTAATTCATGAAAATGTCGAACGATCTTTCTATTTTTTGCATCATCACTCCCAAAATTGATCTTACGTGTTGTTCGTCCTGTGGCCATTGCGGAAGTGAAGACCTTACATAATTAACGGTTCTTATAACCAGATCATTTCGGGATATAAACATAGTAGTCATCTCCGGGAAATATCCCCGTTCGGACTCGAATATCATCAGGCGTTTCTTGTCTGGAATCATACAAAAGATAGCTGTGAGGCTTCTTTGTCGCATCTCGATAAGCCTTAACCAAAAATTGTGTGTTTCCAGGATATATCTGTTTTGCCAAATTTGTTATTTGTGAACGATCTCTAGGATTCTTGAAAAGGATCAAGTAGTCTGCATTTAAATTGATTGTCCGGGAATACGTGCCTACTTGGAAAAGGTTCTGTGTCAGGAAGATAATCGAAATATTTCTGTGTCGACCTTTTGTAAAGAAACTTGACACTATTGAACTATTGACTGACTGTTCCACTAAATCATCAAGGATTATCAAATTTTCTATTCCCGCGTCAAAATGCATGTCTTCTGGAGGAATCCCTTCATTAAACTCACACCATGATATAACACTCTTAACAATATCAATAACGTCTCTTTGCAGTTTTGGCATGCACCAAATTATGCGCTTGACAGGTCTTTCAAATATAGAATTCATGTGTTGTAACATCTGCAGCACAAGGTTTGTTTTTCCAGCACCACGGCTACCCGACAATATTGCAGAAAAAGGCACTTTAAAACGAACATCCATAATTCTATTACAGCCTTTTAATCGAATATGTTTCTCCGACATCTCCCGAGAAGGAAGCACCCCAAATGAATTCTCCTATTTACATCCATCGTTTAAATTGATATACTGTAGTTAATGAGCAGGGTAACTTAAATGAATATATCGAGAGCCAGAGAGAGAGAGAGAGAGAGAAAGAGAGAGAGAGCTATATCTTCTAGAACTCATAGTTTATTTCATTGAAATAAAAATTGTTAACTTCTTCTTCACCATTCACTTTTAATATACGTACAATCTTGTCAAAAGTTACATTTCTGGCTCTCCAAAATATGAAGAACAAAACAAACAATCCACATGTCATCGTGAATGGGCTTTGTAGCTTTCTCGTAGAAAACTTCACTGATTTTGAATTTTTATCAATGAAAGTTTTGATCTTGCTATTGTAGTACGTAGGGTCCATGCCATAAGAGTCAAAAAATTCAAGTATCCCATTGTCAGAAACCCAGATTGCCAGCCAGTGTTCTCCAGGGCCATTGCTGTCATCCGAATTCACAACTACTGCGCATGGCACGTCTGTGAGTTTCTTTGTTGGAAGAGAATCGGCTGGATAGACACCCATGAAATATTTCTTTGTGAAATAATCTGACTCCAAAATGCTTGTAATCTGGACAGTATCCATTATGTTGAAAAATCGGTGATGATATTCCTTGCACTGTTAATTTCAATAACGTTTTGAAATTCAGCGTAAACGATAACACTTATAGTCGACGGTAGTGCTTTCTTGAAATCTAACTGTAATCGCAAATTACCTCTTCTTGTTACATCAAACGCATATCCGTTACATATCGTAGGTGTAAAATCAAAGGCAAACAGTGCATATCCAGCTTTGTAGTCTGTTCGAGAAATACAATTACCCTCATCCTTGAAGAGTTTGTCTAATGCATTATACAAAGTCATGAAACCTTCAATATATTCTCCTGTGTCGAAGTTTACTGCGAGAGGTTTAGCTGGAACTGGTTGCGAATCAATGTAAGCACACATACTTGTTAAATTAAAATGTTGGAAGTCGAAAGGATTTTCCTTGTAGTTCCCATTGAAAGCTGAGTTTTTCACCATGCCAACAATAATTCGATTTGGTAAAGCGCCATCAAACAAATTGTCAATACTCGGATTGTATTGATTTGGTGATATAGTAAAAACACGCGGTACAACCCTCAGAATTGGATACTTAACGTTAGTAGAAATTAACTGCTTGTTAATCTTATTGTACATAAAATCAGCTAGCTTTACTCTCCGAAAGTGCATTGTAGCTTCCTCAACTTGAAGCTTATAAGAAGCGTCTTTCATACTTGACACCAAGGCGAATTCTTCTTTGGAATGATGAAGTTTAACAGTTAAACGAACGCCATTAATTAAATATCTCTCTTGATTAAAAAGGTCTGTATGAATCCTTCCGATAAGTTCCACAGCGTTTCCAAACTTGGATCGATTGTATCGCTGAATGAACCCAAGGTTGCAGTTAGGCGCGTCAGGGTCGGCATCGTTCATATGTCCTGCTTCATCTTTATAAAAAAGGCCTGCTGTCAATTGAGTTTTAACTGTATCATAGTTGAAGTTTAGCAAAGTTTCGAAAATAGCGCGATAGGGATATGCATCGTGGGATGCAGTGATAAGTCGTTCACCAAGGTAAACATCAACTTGACGAAAAAGGGATGATATAGGATTGTTCACAAAAGCTACTTTATCCTCTGCGGTTACAGGGGCTCCATCTTTCTTGGTTATTCGAATTTTCAATTTCAAAAAAGAATGAGCCAGGTCTGTAAATTCTTCACCACTACCATCCAATTTGAATTCCAGAGCACCCCTGTTCTCTGTAGAGTTAACTGGACGAATTTCAATCCACTTGCCGTCTTCAACACCAACCTGTTTCATCGGGGGTGAAAAAAGATCTATTGATGAATCCATGCATTCACAACATTCGCCAGCGGCTCTATTCATGCTTGAAACTTTATGAGAAGATATCAGGAATAGGTCGTCCTCTCTCTTTGCGTTGCTTTTTCCTACTGGTCATTACTTCACTTGCTCGCTGACTTAATAACGCCTTCTTACGCTTTCGTGGGACGGTTTTGCCTTGAAAGTAATTTTTTGTATCTCTGACAACAGTTTTTCCACTCTTTCTAATATTAGTAGCAAATGCTTTCTTCGCATTTTCTCCTGAAATAACATCGTTCAGAATGTTTGCACCGGTGTTAATTGCTGTCTTTCCAAGATACTTCAAACTACTCTTTGCAATCGGTGTAAAAGCACGGGCCAGACCTTTGAAAATGCCACCGAGGCCATGGCCCCTTTGCACTGAAAGGCGACCATAGTAAGGCGTGATATACATTTTTACAGTAGCTTCCGAAAGTGAAGTTTGATCACCACAGGACTTCCACCAAATGACACAAAAGAACCATGCATGTCTGTTATATTGATGTCAATTGCATCAATGATTTGTAAACGTACCGGCAAATAATGAACCGTGTGAAAAACTTTGCCTTTAAACAAATCTACGTCTTTGGAATTGTGGACAAAACGTAAGAGCGGTAAATCGAAGTCACCAACAATTTGCGTCTTAACAAGGTTTGAATGAACCAGAAACCCGTGAAGCCCATTAACAGGAGTAGCAGTTTCAGGACTGTACGTTGAACCAGTGATATACCTGTCATTAGGAAAACCACACACTTGGGCAATGTCATCTTTCAAATAAATTTTTACACCACGCTTGCACTTTACATGAACTTTTTTTTTCGTAGTATCCATGAAAAACTTTGCGGGCATTTTTATTGCTGATAACTTTTCATTTATTGCTGTAACTAAGCTCTCAACTGTTTGGTAATATCCTGGATCCACAGAGATTTTTAAAAATTCCTTGGCGTTTGCATCAAGAAATATATCAAAAGAGTTTAACCCGAGTCTTATATTGTACCATGACGTCGGGTAATGTATTTCAGCTAAACCAACTTCCCATCTTCCGTTTAGTTCAATTCTCTTCGGTAAATGAACAACAAATTTCGATGGACTGTTTTCAGGATGACGTAAACTGGACGAATTACTTGGAAGCGTCACATAAAATTGATTCATACTTCGTCGTGTGCTACTAGATCTTCTTCAGGAACCCAGCTTGTAAAACGATCGTCGTACCCCCTCCACTTCACTAGATAATGTGTTTTGCCACGCACTCGTTTTTGATCTAAAATTCGTTCTACACCGTACAAAGAATCTTCCGTGATATAAACGCGTTGCATCTCATCTTCGTAGAAAGTGCCAATTAAATCATCACCCATCTGATCTCTCAATTTATATAAAGGAACTTCGCTGTAAAGTCTTTTATGAACAATGAAAATCTCATCCGACCACCCAGGAGCATAGCCTTTTTGAAATGTCTCACGATAGTTGGCTATGCGCACAGTATCACCTTCCTTAAAACGAAACTTCACTTTCGATTTTACTATTTCTTTGCCGTACAAATTTTCTCGCACTTCGCTTTGGTTAGATATTGTGACGGACTCAGGTGCCATTTTTATGCTCCTGTGATACGATTTGTTATATGCGTCTACCAGATCTTGCAAAACTTCAATATATCGGTAGCTTCCTTTATGAGTAAAATAACGATACATTTTTGTTTTCATCGTCCTGTTCCATCGTTCCACGCATGCGCACTTCGTTTCAACGTTTTGATTGGTAAACAATGTAATCCCGTTGTCGTTCAGCATGGCTTTAAACTTTCTATTCAGAAACTCACTGCCTTTATCTGACTGCAAGAGAAACGGTTTTCTACCACTCTCCTTCAGCAGCTTGGAAAATGTGGCCGCCAATTCTACTCCAGTTTTTGATTTTAAAGGTATGGACCAACCGTACTTGGAAAACACATCTATTACATTCATTAAGTATTTGTATCCATCGTTGTACTTAGCAATCTTTTGCATATCTACAAGGTCAATCTGCCACTGTTCATCAATTCCATAAACAATAATCCGACTTCTACGGAAGCGTCGACGTACAGGTTTGTGTAGGGTATAAGCCGATTGACTCTGCAGCCATTTTTCGACTGTCTTTCGATCTATGTCTGGAATGACTTTTTTGGCTGATTTATACAACTTTTCCTTGCCCGACAATGCCTGGGGTAGTTTCACATTGTAATATAGATTTTTCAACACAGTCGAAACTTTCCTCGTAGTCCTCTTCTGAGCGCCCGCCATCAACTTGAGAATTTTCTATTATGATGCGACCACCGCAACAGGCAAGCAAACATCGCACGCGTTCAAAAATCTCTCTTATATTTATTTTTAACGGTTTTGTCAAGCAAGCTCCCATCTTTCTCAAATCGTAGATATAAGTCAAATGAGCCTCTTTATGAAATTCAACCTTTATATAGGCAAATAATAAAAGAATACATATTAGTTTTACATGCATATTTTACAATTCATTCACGCATTGCATTACAAACATCACGCATAAAATTAGGGAACGTGCGAAGAATGGTTTTATCCCAATACGTATATTTCGGCGATATCATCGTTGAAACTTCGTCCATCCCTGATGTCATTTCAGTCCACTCCTTATGCACATCACCTTCGTCCACTAAGTCAAATGCCTCGGCGCCAATCCTTTCAAACACTTCGTCAAAAGGTGTATCCAGACATAAATCATGACCAAGTTGATTTTCGTAACCCATTTGACAACCAATACACTTTTCAAAGATTAATTTTTGAAATACTCCGGCCATTTTGGATGCGTACAATCCAATCATTATGTTGTCAGAAGAGTAAAATCGATTAGGATTTTCCGCCTGGTCAATTTCATCAACCAACAAATCCAGTTTGATTGGAGGATTCTTCTTCGAGACCAACTTTCGACGTTTCGTGACGCGTTTCGGTGCTGAAGGCACTTCTAATTTTACTTTTTTCATATTAGTCGGTGTCTCTTTGATGACTTCATTCACAGGCGATGAACATGTGGGTGTATCTGTGACTTTGATTGTAATAGATGATACGTTACCATCATGATCTGCACTGCCTGTACAGATATCCCCAGCCTTGGTGCTGAAATCGTGCATAACTGATAATAATTTATCTAGCTCGGACTTGTAGAACCACACACCTTTCTTTGTAGCGCGACCATCGTCGAAATGACGTAAATGTACATAAATTGTATCGCGAAAACTCGTCACAGAAACATAGATGTTGTTCTCGATGTGTACTTTCGTCCCAACATTTAGCTTGCCATGAATTTCATTTGACAGGACAGTTTTCAACTTTTTGTATCCATCCTCTGACAGTACTATCCCACGCTTTGTTGGAACGTATTCATCATCTTCTCCCTTGAAAAAGTCACGGATATGAACCCATGTTTTACCAGAGAATACACAAGATTGTATCCCAACATTTCGACAAATGTTTGTGATAGCCATGTCAAATCAGTTCAGATTACAGACAGCACAACCTGTACGATACGCTTCCTAAGAGCAACTGATGCAGTAACACATCTCACATCTCTACTTTTAGCCACTTTGCAATTGAGTCAAATTAATAATATTGATGTTTATTGTTAATTTGATGGACCTATATTTTCACAACTTAATCCATACTGCTCATAATATTCGTCGTTTTAATTGCTCAATCATGAATTACGTCAATCAAGAATTAATATACTACACCTAGAGTCTAATACTTATCGATTTAATTGATTAAATAACTATGACGTCAATAAACAATTAATATAGTATACATTAAGTCTAATATTTATTATTTCTATTGACTACATAATTATGACGTCAATAATGACGTCGATAAACAATTAATGACGTCAATAAACAATTAATGACGTCATCTGTCTAGAGGGGTAAGGTAAACTACTGTTCAAGTGCTTTCTTTTCATTAGAAACAGTACAGCTACAATAGGGATGTCTATTGAACACCGAAACTTTAAACTCGATTTTCTCGAATTCAACTTTGTGTTAGTTAGAACAAAATAGAACTCGTGTCGCGAATAGTAGATTGTGCTGGTCAACGGCAGTACATTCATACTCATCAGTTTTTCGTCAAAACAGGTAGGTTGAATTTTCTTGTGTCATGTATATAATTTATTCTTATACGCTGCGTGAAACGTCAAGTACGGGTCAGTTGTCCACTAAAAGCAAAACAGTGTATAACTTTCAAATTGGATACTTCCATGTTCCGTAGAATGAACTCATATCTTGAACCTTATCGGCTCCCGGGGTAGGGGAGGGGGCATTATAACCTCACCCCTCGATGTTTCAAAATTTATCAAAACCTATAATATAGTTTGAAGCTTGAAACAACCTTAAAACTTTCTTAAACTTAAAAAAATTATCCCTAAGGTTCCCCTTCCGTAACTTCGGTTGTAGTAGAGCAGTAACCACGAAACGTGGTAGGAATATAGTCCGTGGTGTAATGCACAATTAACAGGTGGTAAAACATCAGCAGGTGGTCATTAATTATGCTGACGTCATCACATTTCAAAGACGCCGGCCGCAGCTCGGAAAACTTTCGAAATCTCAAAATTCTTCTTAAAAAGGATTATGAAACGTTGTCAGGCTTCTAAAGCGTTCGGGAAGTTGTAAATAGTGGTAATAACTCAGAAATAAGGGATAAAAGTGGGTAAAACACACGATTTATGCTGGAGAAATGATGTCATCATACAGTATTCTACCATAACCCCTTGAAGAAAAATGCTGACGTCATCGCACAGCAGGTACCATGAAAATTTTCTTAGCGGCCAAAATACTCCCAGATAAATTTCTGACAAAGTCACCAAGTTTCATGGCTTTTGCTTTAGTTAAAAGTGTGGAAGGGGGGCCTAGTAGCCCTCCCCCCGCGGGTCTAGTTGGGTTAATTGTAAGTTTTTAAAACAATCAAGAGCTGGGGTTGGGGCTAGTAGGCTAGCGGCAGAAAACGTTCTTTGATATCTCTGGAAAATACGATCATATCTTTCCTGAAGAGGATATTCAAATTAAGCCAAAGCCTCTTCTAAGTAGGTGGATGACGAGAGAAGTTCTGGCTGCTTCTCGAAAGAAACAGAAACTTGATATCAAAATGAAGAAAACTGGACTCCCGGCAGATGAAGTGAAGTACAAAAAATTCAATCAATCATTCAATAAACTGAAAGAAAGCCCTAAAAGAAGCTACTACTCACGTGTTCTTTTAGAAAGCCAAAACGACATAAAAGCGTCATGGAGACAGATGAAGGAAATCATCTCAAGGGGCAAAATCCAAAAGGAAAATATGCCCTGTAGAATGACGATAGACGGGCAAGAAACGTTTGACAAACAAGTCATTGCAAAATCTTTTAACAATTCTTTTAGTAGTATTGGACGCGATTTGGCAAGTAAGATTCCTGGAGCAACGACCTCGTTTTCACATTACATAGAACCTATTGATTCGGTGTTTTTTTGCAAAGACATTGTCTACCGAAGAACTTGTAAATGCATTTAAAGCTCTGAAACCTAATAAAGCTACAGGTCACGATGGAATAGATGTCAATGTTGTCAAATACATTTATAATGATATACTTTCACCTCTAGCGCATGTTTTTCAGTTGTCACTTACTCAATGTGTCTTCCCAGAGCAAATGAAAACTGCTAAAGTATTCCCGGTCTACAAAGGTTGAGATTCCGATCAACTTGGCAATTATCGGCCAATCTTTGTATTGCCTGTTTTCTCCAAGGTCTTGGAAAAAACTGTGCAAGAGAAGTTATATGTATTCTTTGAAGATTTGAAGATGTTCTACCACAAACAGTTTGGCTTCATAAAAAAAACATGCAGTCACAGCTCTAAACGTGATTATGTCTGCCGATGATACGAATTTTCTTATTTCTTCATCAAACATATCACAGTTCTTCAAGATTATGAATAACCAACTGCAATTGAGTTGGTAAAACAAAGTAAACGTTATTTGGTTCTAAAAGCAACGGTGATAATCTGCCATTACTGTTACCAAGACTTATGATAGGCGATGTTGAAATAAAAAGGGAAGCAACAACGACATTCCTCGGGGTAATTTTAGATGATAATTTGAATTGGAAGGAACATATCAAAGCAGTTGAAAGCAAGGTGTCTAAAATTATTGGTCTTATTGCAAAAGCAAGACGATACTTAATTAAGTGATGAGGCCATGAGAAGCCTATACTATGCTTTTGTGCATCCATATTTAAATTATGGGAACATTACTTGGGCAAGTTGCCCGAAGACAAACCTACGAAAGCTACATACTCTACAAAAACGGGCTGCTCGAATTACATTATACGCCAACAGGCAAAGCCCTTCACGACCATTAATGATCGAAAAGCGGATTCTAAACATTTATGAAATCAATATCAATCAGACCATGATATTCATGTACAGGTCACGAAACAAGCTGCTACTCTATGTATTGACAAATAGGTTTTCCGAAGTTAATCATCGTTATGCCAGTATGTTCTCATTGCACGGCCTAAATGTCCCTTCCAACTATGGGCGGCAAGGACGCTTCAGTGTCCAAAACAGGGGACCCATTCTTTGGAATCAAATTATGTGCAATGCAATTAAGGAATCTCAAACACTTGGAACTTTTAAACAACAGTTTAAGTCACATTTGCTAGGATCTGTGCGAAGCCTGGACGTTTGGTGGTTTATTTTTGCGTCTCAGTCCACTGTTCTAATTCTAAAAATCATGATCACTGGGTTACTTGATACCCAGCCCAAACCAGCGTTCTCTAGTCTTCAAAGCAACACTGCCTTGTTTTCTTCGTATTGGTGTGTGCTGTTGTATTACCGGCTGATAGTGCCTTTTTGTTTTGCTTTGCTTTGCAATACTTGTTCCCCATAACCTTTGAAAATTGTCATTATATTAATCTTTTCATAAATATATGGTGCACCATGACAAGGCCTGTTACGGTCTTCTAGGAGCTCCATGCCCTGCGATACTTCAGGTAATTAGTGTTACTCTTTTGTTATCTATATTTATGATCTACGTACTGCTTAGTGTATATTATTATGTGGTTGTGTATTGTATTGAGCATTATGCTATTTTATTGCTGACGTAGACACTTCCTTTGTATTATATCAATGGGCGAATACACACGAAAAAATAAAATAAAAAAAAAAATAAAAGGAAACTGTTGAAGATCAGGATGCTCAAAATTCACCAAAAAAATGAGGTCACTTTCAGTAACGCTGCCGGCATCTGCGTAATAATTACGTCACCAATATAATTTTTGTGCCACATTAAGTTTGAGGTTGGTGAAGGGTAAAGTATTTATTATCTAACTCTCGATTTTAAGATTCAGATATGACGTTAAACGTCAGCGCTTCTGAGACAGTATACCTTTTATAGAATGTTAATATCCTTTCTCATTTTGAAATGGCAGATCACTGAAATTTGTGGGTTTGCCTCACTGTGCCATTCTGTTAGAAAAGTCCCTTGCAAATGGCTAAAATTTGGTCCTATATAGGGTTTCCCATAGACCATCAACATATACGGGATGCGGTGCCCCCTTAAAAGGGAAGGCGGAGGGCCTTTCCCCGTATCTCTACTGTCGGGATAAAGCAACCGTCATAATATTTATCTGATTGAATGTAGCTTACCAGCTTACCTTGACGGGATAAAATGGTTAATCTCTGTGAGGCACAAGAAAAATACTTCAGTCTTCCCAGCCTACATGCACGAAACAGTCCTGTCCTGTCGTTTTAGCTACTACAATCTCGGACAAAATATATTGGTACTTGGATCGAAATCAAGCAAAGTCGAATTATTTCCCCCTCCCCTGGAAACAATGATGTAAAGATATCTTTCTGGCTTGCCGACTGTGTGCAGCCCTGAAAGCATCATTGTTCAGAGGGGGAGGGGAGTCAGAAAGGCAAGGTAGTCAGTTTAATGTCAATGCACAAGTATTC
>JAOBRC010746339.1:0-10249 GCA_027575255.1 Scolionema suvaense | reverse complement strand
CCCCCCCCCCCCCCCCCCATACTCTGTACTTCTCGAAAAAGCCCATACTGTGTATAATCCTTTAGAAGTTGTTAGTATAGACAACATGTACATATTTGTTTTGCGCACAGAATTTTTCGCGATTAGCCATGGCTGAGACAGATTTGCACCAGCATGTAGGTTCTAGTAAGGAGGTAAAAAGCAAACCCGACGAAAAACCAACCGAAAACAAAAATTTGCTGAAGTGCAAGGCAGCTGCAGCACTGAGAAAACATGGTAGGTTTTCTGAAGTTTTCGTGTTCTTTCGATGAGTTTAGTATGAAGAAAGGAACGTAAGGTTCTACTTATCGGTTTTCAGAGCTGAGCATTTTGAACTACGTATCATGATACATGCTGGGAGAGGTTCCTTCGCCCAGAGATATGCAACTCATCTCAGTATCGCAGACGAAAAGCAGTCGTGAAAGTTAACATACCGTTCTTCACTGACCAACAGAATGTAAGTTTGCCAGGAAATATGATATTGAACATTCAAAGAGCATTAGCACGTGCAGAAATGATGTCGGCAACCCTCTACATGATAGTGTTTATTATCATACTGATGTGCACAGCATCGACCATGATATATTCACACAATTCGATTGCAAATAATACAAGCGGGATATTAACACCGAAGACTGGTGTGAACCAAGTTGTCGATCAAACATGGACGCCCGAGTACAATACAATGCTTGCAGTCGCTTTCATTGCTCTTCCACTGGATGCTCTTTGTGTATATTGCAGGAGTCTCTAACTTTAGTGTCTTTGTACTCTTAAATTTCGTGAATCTCATCGTCGACCCTCTGGCTTATATCTTCAGTGTGTCGAAAATCCAGTGGCGACTTCGTCAGTTGTTGCACTATTAAATGAGATGATGATGAACCAGAGTTAAGATAAGATAAGAGTAGATTTTTCATGAGTTATAGGAATTGGAATGGCATTGTATCTTGCTCTTGAAAAAACAGATTCATTAAACATCAAAGTCGCCATTCTCTTTGTTATGTAAATCTGCGGAACTTCTATATATTTTTTTTTTGAAAAGCACTTTACTGAAGGTCATGTAAACCTTTGCGAAGTTTATTTGTATTTCACATCAAAAATTAAATAAAATCGTTTGGTTGCAAATGCAGAAATAACGCAATATCTTCCCTCTCGAGAGTTCACCATCTTGGCTTGTAAATAGGCTTCCAAATAAAATCATTTAGCATGGATCCGCCAGCTGGGTCTTCCGCGGACTTCCTGGTTTTTCGGAGACTTTCCTTACCTCCGCAAAAACTCGATCGTGAAAATAAATTCCCGCGAAACTTATCCACCATCGAACCACGAAAATACATTAAACAAAAAATATAGTAAAACTACGAAAACCTTGAAAATAATGCATTATTTATTGACAAACTTCAAACCAATGTCAACTATCTCTTATGGTGACACGTGACGCGCACTGAAATGTTAGGCCTATTTTCATGACAAAATAGCATCCCCAAAATTTATGAGAAGTGTTCAGCCGCGAAAACGCATTCCCGCGAAATGCTCTGTTTAGCATGGACCGCGAAAGTTAATTCCCCCGGAAATTTCTTCCCTTAAGGTAGTTAAGCAAAAGCTAGCTTTTCTGCAGGTCTGTTTTGACATGATTCCTCAATACTGACTAGTAAAAAGATGATTTTAGCAACTTCTGCTTCTGCATTGTTCTATGTGCTGCATAAAGCATTTTACCCTGATCTTAAACCGTAAAAATTACGCATACTGTGCCATGAAATCATGAAAAATTTAAAAAGGTGCGAGGCTGATGAACTAAAGTACCTGATGAATACATAAGTAAAAAGGCGTACCCACGGAACGTTTCTTATTTTACAATACACGAATAATTGATGCTAGCAAAATAAAATATTTTCTGTTTGTGAAAACTAATACCCGCAAACATTTTGTACCACAAGGGTTTTGACCGCTCATAGAAAGCACAATTGCTCTTTGCTTTTGTCTCCTGAGCATTGGTCAAATCAAACCCACCGCTGGTAGAAATCTGGACAAAATGAAACAATCTCCTTCGTCAGCAGCGAAACTGATCTTTGACATCCGTTGCCAATCCAGATATGATTCACACCCTTGAGGAGCGCACACTGAAGGGGGACTGACTGAAGATTTACTGTTCCAAAACTTTTAGATTAATAACCCAGAAGATTACATGCGATCATTGTATGAACTTTTGACGAATGTACGCCTTTTTAATATGCAACATTTTATAAGCAACTTGAGGCTCAAATCTTTCAAAAAGTTTAGCAACAGCTAACAACCCAGCTTGGACAAGGTCCAAAAACAAAAATGTAGAAGAACAAGAAAGTTCTTCGTAATACAATGCAATAATATTTTTCTAGCAACTAACACTTTCGCTTCTCATTCCGTTTCGTAAGTACCTTTTCATCAACAAATATTAACAGAGTTCTATCAATAGAAGTATGATACTCAACTAGAGAAAAAAAAAACATCTCTGCTGTTAATCTCTCGATGCGCCTTTCTATGTTGAACAAGCAACAGGTAAGCAGCAATCGAGTCTGGGCATGGAGCTTCAGACAAAAAATTGAGTTGCTTATAAAAAAAGCATGTATGTAGTTCATTCTGTGAACACAATTTCCCAAATATGAGATTTCTATCGGAAAACAATTTTTATTTGAACAAAAAGCAGAACCTGAAGAAATATAAATATGCTGCTACACAAACAAATGAAAATGCGATGTGAACTAAAGTTTTATGTGTTTACCAGGAACAGTGGGCTACATCCATTTCATATCCTTGCCAACGAATGCACCTCAACAAAAAAAGGAAAAAAAAAAGGAAAGAAAAACAAGAGATAATGCAATAGATCTTCTCACAAATCGTCATCATAACATTGCATTGTGGGATGGCCAGCGGGCAGAAAAAGCCGACGTTATAGTGACGAAAGCGAATGTCCTTAGATATACCAAGTTCAACTTGGCAATCAACACACAATTACGTCTGACCATTAGGCGTTAAAAATACGAGCGATGTTAGCTACACTAAGGTCTCTATAGAAGAAGGGTGTTAATAGTAGGGAGGATCGCAAAATTTTACAAAAAATAAATAAGCATGGGGGTCTTAGTAAACAGGAGATCGGAAACATAATATTGAAAATCTCAAAAATCCTTTGCAAGTCACTTTTGGAGTCCGAGAACATGGTCAGTGCTAAGAAACAACGCTGTATCAAAATACAATGCATATTTATGAGCACTTTTTTCATAAAATACGGCTTCTTGACACAAAGAATGTGCCAATAGTAAGAACCTGAAGAATCCTGAAATTTTACTCCGGTGGCGAAAAAAAAGTAAGAGATGCAAGAAATTAATAAGCAGAGGGGTTCAGAATAAGCTCCAGGGAGATCGGAAAAATCCAAAAATTAATAAGAGTCCCCTCTTACAATAACTACCATTACGAAGGTATTCGCCACCCCCCCTCCAAAAAAAACCCACCACCATCCCACAATGCATTGCATGAAGACGATGAGTGAGAAGGCCTACAGACCTAACCATTACATCCTACCATCCAAGCGCTTTTTTTGCCTGATATCTCTTGATTTTCTTTGACGCGTAGACACCGTGGTAAGAGAAAGTTCGTCTCAGCAAGTGATTTCCATATGCGAAAATTAAGTATAAAATTATTGCAAACAAGATGGGGGGCTAGAGATAAATGAAGTTTCCGATGGTCCCGCAGGGTTAATCAGAAACGGCTCTCTTTACGATTCGTTAATGACAGGCAAGTTCGTACGCATGAGGGAATGCGAACTTGCTCATGGGATTTTTGCATGGTATAAGAAGCGAACGGAAGAATTGTCTGACCTCTGTTCTCCATGGTCGGTTCACTTTTTTCTAATGAATGTATTTTCTTTCTTTACATGTCACACTGACGTTGAGAGGTTGACGACAATCATGATGCAAGGTCAAGAGTCAAGCAGAAGTGCAGTCTTACCATCCTTGGTTGCGCAACTTTGGTGGTGGGTTGCTTCCGGAGTTTCTCGCGGTGTACCTGAATTCGGCACTTTGGTTTTGGTTTTCGGCACATAATTTTTGGTAACGACGCGTCGCAAGTTTTTGCCTCTGTTCCACCTCATCACCTGTGGCGCAAACAAGAAGAGCATGCTGAGAGACTTAGAGTGAGACAGAGTAAAGAAATCTTCAGATATATTGTTCGGTGTTTATCCTGGAATGTCAGAAAGCGAAAGATCATACGTTGCGGAAGATCTTACCTCCCGAATGACCGTTAGAAGCCTACAGGGTTTCCCTGCTGCATTCATTAATGATATGAAGACGCGTGACGTGATATAAAACTTGTTATGGATGATCTCAAGACTGTGTAGCTAGTCTACAAAAGCACATTACATGTTGTCCAAATTGTACCGATATAATATATTTGCTGTTCTCAATGCAAGCGAAACGTATGATGTGCATGTAATCTGCAGGTTGCAGGAACACTTAGTTCATATAGGTTAGACTAGCTACTGATTATGTACAGCCAGCTACTCAATGAACCGAAGAACAAACCAAACTTGCTCCAAACAAATACGGTGTGTTTCTTGTTTTCGGTGATAACGGGGAGAGAGGGGGTCAGGAATGGGAGAAAAGGAAAGAAAGTTCACTTCCATGTCTAAGGCCACCCACAAATAACTGCGGAACGATCAATTAAAACATTTTGTATAAAAAAACCCCAGGAACTTCAGAACACTCTCTCGAAACACTGTCAGGCATACCAATGCTTTTCGGTAAAAAAGTAATTTTGAAACAAAGACAGTCCCATTCACATCACTGAAGTATTACATTGTAACTAAAGAGAAAGGAAAAAATACAATCTGCTTTATTGCCTATAATGGCAGAATCAAGATGGAAACAGATCATGTCAAGAATTTCCCAGGAAAACAGATTCCAAAAGTTCTACATTCGTTGTCAAAACATCGCCAATTGCCCGCCGGCCATATTTACAGTCCCCCTAGTAACTGATTTGAAGCAGGAAACAACAAACGACGCGGCAGCTTAATAAGCTACGAATACCGCCACTAAATGCCATGCTAGCTTTATAAATGATCAGCTTTCTGCACCAATTCTGCGTAGTTTAAGAAACATTTAACCGGGAAACGCCTGCGCTTGAAAAAACGTGGATTTTCTGCACATTTCGAGAGAGCTAGTGTTTACCACAAATAACCAATACAAAGTGACAGCCAACTGGATCTGTCGCTTACAAGATTGTCATTAAAATTCCACCAACCGTCGCTCGGCCCATTGAAATCTACGTTTTTCTGCACCTCCCCCACACAGGACAACACACTATCATACGCACAGTATAGACCATACATGGCAATTAATCCACAGACTATGAACAACGTGACGTCATATCGATATTCACATAGCTGGATGAAACTGTAGCAAAGAGCATTTTTTGCTAGGTGTCGCAGCGGAGGGGGAAAGAAATCTTCATTCCACGTAGAACAATAAACGCAGAATCTAAATTAGTCAGCTAGCGAACAGGAATAGTATAGTCCACAGAATCAAACTGTCGTGAACCGCAATGACAATTCTTCAATAACTATAATAGAAATGTACGAATAAACCATATAAAAAGCAAAAACATTCTGAACAAAACAAAGAAAACATCGGGTATAAACTCCCAGGTTAGAAACGTTCTGGATCTTCTTCTTCAAGTAATCAAGAAGCAAGCAGAGCATGGTCCAAGCAAAAACACAGAAAAGTAAACGTCGTAGGGTAAAGGGCAATGAGATACTTGGTGAACCGAAAATTCATTCAATTTTAAACTTGATACATGCATGTGATAATCTTACGTTGCGCTACATTCCCAGAGAGGAAAACCTATGAGATTGTGTTCCTATAACACTAGGTTTGCCGAACACATTAAGGCAATCACCAGCTGTTCAGTTCCACCAACCATTCAACCAGGAGACCTTTCCAAGCTTCATGATTTTCTTTCCCGTGTCGTACCACTCGCATATTCCGAGTCCCATTCTACTGATCTCGACTCCCGTTGCATAAATGGAAGCGAGTCTTATCGTAGTTGAAGGGATGTTCTGTTGGAATGCTTTTTCCTGGCATTACAACATGATGTATCCAATACTCTCATTGGGTAACAATAAATAAGGTTAGCAAGGATTGCAAGAACCTGCAGGGCCACACAAGAAATTATTCGGTAACTAAATTGGTATCATTCAAAATACGGGGATACTGTTTGCGACATGAATCAAAATTCTAGGTGTACATATGTGACAGTGCAGAATATGCACACTCCTAGACAATAGAAATTGAAAACAAGTGTTCAAGCAGCAAATTCATAAGCTCGCGTTCAGAAAAATAGATGGGAAATCTCGAGCGTGCTGCTCAAACATATTCCTTCACTACTATTCAACAGAGTTAGATTACTTCTAGAGAGTCAGTCCAGCAAAGTCAGATAACTTTTAGTTACTTATCTACAATCCTGGTCAAAATAGTTTGGCACGCATGCGCACTTTTGCCATGTTCCGCACCGCGAGTAAATGAAAACAGCTCGGCAATTACCAAGCCACAAATCAGGGCGGGAGGGTAGCTTTCGTTTGAGAGACTTACTATTTCTGACTTTTGAAGAAACGTGTTTTGGCATTTCTAGGGTATGTGCAGTGTGTGGTAGGGCTCGCTTTAGGGCGTGGCTAGGGTTGTTTAATTTGTTCAGGTAATTTTGAGAACAAAGGGCGTGGAATTCAGTCTACTAGCGTAAATTGCTAGAAACTGCACTGAGACTTTAGACAGAGGTTGCTAAACACCAGCAAAAAAATTCTTGAAGCACTTGCAATTCAAAGTGCTTCTACAAGCAAAAGTGGTAAAAAGTGCATTTTTGATTTTGGCTGGAAAATGCCTTTTGTGCCAAATATTTTGTCCAGGATTGTAGTTTGGGAACAAGGAAATATTCAGAGCAGATGCGAGACACTGCATGGCAACCTAAATAAAAACCATGTAAGGAGGAAACAATCTGTGTGCAGAAAAAAATCCTCCCCACATGCACTGACTAGCAGCTTCAATAGAGAAAGCAAAAGTATCTTTCACAACAAATTCGTGAACACACACAGATGTAGGTGCAACGCAAAAACTAATTATGAACAGTTATTCGTACATAGGCCCAGCAAATATGACGCTGGCAATAAACACATCATACAATTAGCGTAGCATATAATTTCGGTATATTAAGTTTTGTGTTAAATGAAGCTAGTTAAATTATAGTAACTCAGACGAATATAAATAAGAACTACAACTACTAACAAAAGTTCTATCATTTTGAATGTCTATGTCGGGATCCCAGAAGCAGATTTCAGTTTGGTCGGTGACAGTTTCGATGGTGAATCAGGAGCCGAGAGCGCTCGGCTTCTATCAGGAGTGCTGGTACCACTATATGAAATTTCGTCACCAGACTCCTCCGTTTCATACAATACTTCCTGGAAACTGGAGCGAGGAGACAGTTTTCCTCCACGGGCAAGATAATCGTTTAATTTTCCAGACGCTGCTAAAATGAGACCGAGGTACGGAGGAGAGGGTTTCACCGGACGTGATAAGAATTCTGGGTGAAATTGAACCCCAACGTAGTACGGATGACCTGCAAGACACAATGATTTCTAGATAATGAGTCCATAATTATGCACACAAATACACTACAGGGTGACTTGTAAAAACGAATGATTCTATAATTACGTACATATATATACTACATGGAGACTTGTAAAAACGATTGATTCCATAATTATGCACAATTCTACATCCATTTAAACTTAGTTTGCAACTCTAGCTGCAGCCGTTCTAAGTAAGGGCCTATTAAAGTTTCCAAAAATGACAAAAGTTGACCAAAACTTTCCCAACATTGTGGAATCTGACGGTTAAAACTGCTTCAATTGCTTCATGCCGCATTTCTTGATAAATCGAACTTCAAAACAGAAGAGTAGCGTTGCCAGAAGAATTGAATGAACGGATTGTTGATTCGCAAACATACATCCAGATTTCTGACTCAATGAAATGACGTTAATCAAAGAAGTATGCTACGAACAAGCTGCAGGTAAAATTTTCTTCATTGATAGGGAAGTTCATAAGCACCTTTCACGTGAAAAGAAATTCAATTAAGTACCACGCATTTACCATGCAAAAATTCGAAATAGGTGTACCAAAAACAATGCCATGTTCAGATGAGAATTTTGGCACACCCTAACTAACGTTTGGGGAGTAAACCTTCTTTTTTAGTAGTAAGAAAGCGCAATTGAAAACAAATCGTGATCCTGACTTACTCGTTTCTGACGCGTTTGAAAGTCATCGTCAGATAAAGTAAATAATGGATGTTTCCTCGATTTCATACATAGAAAATTTGCCATTTATACCATGCATTTTTGTCTGGTGTACTTCCAGATCCTGACCTCTCAAAAAAGTACCCCTATGATCCAAAAATTCCGAAAAAGGAATGAATAGATCTTATAATATATTGAACCCTAACAATGACCTCCTTTGGACAAAAATGACCACGCCCAAGACGAACAAGGGCTTTCTTAGATATAACGCATGATACATACTATTCCTACTATTGCTCCTAGGTTTCACACCAGAAATTATAAAAACTTCATGCATGGATCTTGAAATACTTTGAAAAAACCCTAAAAATGGCCATTTTGGGGCACAAATTGCGACCTGCAAGCTGAACAATGATTTTTTTTTCAAAATCCTGGCTCCATAACTTTTCTTCGATTACAGATTGGCACCTTCATGGCAAATTTCAGAAAAATCCATTGAGTGGTTATTTCCAGGAAAATGTGTTGGTGACGGAAGGACGAAGGACGGAAGAACGAACAGACATCATTTTATAGCAATCTTCCGCAAAAGCAGGAGTCCAAAAAACAAAGATAATAAAGTGTTCTTAAAATAATTTGTGAAAACTCTTAAAATGGTTATTCTTGAGCGTGAAGTGCCACCCGCATACAGAGTGACAGTTTTCCCAGATATTACACATGGTCCACAACATAGCCACTATTGATCTGATGTTTCACACCAATATCTGCAATAAACCCCAATAAATGGATCTACACTCCTGACCAGAATATTGTGCCAAAAGGGCATTTTTCAGCCAAAATAATAAATAGTCTTTACCAAAATTTTGATTTTTTTAAAAAAAGAACACTTTGCATTGAAATTGGTTTGAGAATTTTTTGTATGATTTGAACCACTTGTGTCTACATTCTCCCAACAGTTTCCCACAGTTTTCACCAGAGGACTGAGTTCTACAACCTTTCGCCTCCAAATTACTCAAAAAATTAAACATCCTTGGCCACGCCCTGAAACAAACCCTGCCACTAACAACAGACACCGTGAATATGTCAAAACATGATTTTTCAACAGTCCCAAGTAGTAAGCCCACCCACCTGCCGCAAACTCTCTATCAAAAAGCATGCGCGCCAATACATTGTGGACGTGATTGAAGAAATATTTCAAAAAACTTCTAAAGTAGTCATTTTTGGACGTAAATCGCCACCTTCAACCTGAAGAAAAACTACGGCTCCATCATATTGTTTTGATTCATCTTGACATTCATGCCACATTTCAGAAACATCAATTCACGAGTTACCATAAATCTCTTAACACACACCCTCCTCCTTCTTCTTCTTATTCATTTTTCTACGCGCATTAAAAGTACAACATTTACAAAAAAATTCACGAAATAACAAAACGTCACCGACACAGCCCAGAGCGAACAAGAATTTTCTCAGAAATGGCATATAGTCTGTATAAGGACTAAGTCTCGAATCAGCTCATGAAACTATAACCCACATATCTCACTTTTCCCCAAGCGCTGAGATGTGGTCATTTTGGAAGCACATGGCCAAGCAGAAGTTGAACGAGTATATAATCAAAAACTGGAGCTTCAAAACCTTGTTTTCATAATCAATTCAACAAATACAAGCTTCCTACCGTCAAGTTCAAATACTTCCATTCTTTCCCCGTCAACATCTTGGCCAACAAACCTCATACCACGTTCCTCGAAGCAATGCACAAATTTCGGGTTCACCTGGACAACAAGAGCAAGTCAAGATAAAAACAAACAGACAGAAATGTGGTACGGAACTGAATGCTTCATCTCTTCCTTGGAAATACAGTCGAAGCTCTAATTAGCGGACACCATCGGGAATTCGACTTGGTGTCCGCTAATTGGAGCTGTCCGCCTT
>JAOBRC010746228.1:0-10249 GCA_027575255.1 Scolionema suvaense | reverse complement strand
AAAAATACGTATGAAAAGTTTTCTATTTGGTCCCCTAATATTTCGGAAGGATAGATACTACAGCAAACTTATGTTCAATGGCAATCCCATGTTGCAGGAAAGCAACAAACGTGGACTTGTTCGATAGTCTGTGCCATGAGTTTGATAGTTTCACGAGTGCAACAGAATTCGGTTGCCAGTTCAATAATGTTCACTGCTGTAGAGTATGACTCTAGTTTGGTTGGCCGTCCTTCTTCCGCATTGTACCATTCGTAAACGTTTCCTAACGTTTCTTATCGTGTGCTAACGTTGCTGTACCATTCGCTAGCGTTTGTAACCGTTCGCTAGCGTCCGTAACCATTCGCTAGCATTTCAATATCATTTGCTACCATTCACTGAAACAATAGAAATGGTAGAGCTGCCAACTTAATTGTCTGAGACTAGATAATGTTCAAGCAAGTAAAGGAAAGTCAATTGAGCTTAAGCATGGGGAAACAAAGGACCTCAAGAGCAGGCGAAGCTACCATTTCCTTAGATGCTGTCCATTGAATTTGGTAAGTGTTCAATGATTCAGTTTTCCGTTTGCTACCGTTTGCAGCCACTTAAATGTGAAATGGTGGGTTTTTGCGTGGAGGGTCACATTTATAGGACTCTTGTAAGAGTGCCGGACACATGTGTCGGTTGGTATCATCACAGTGCCGGTCAGTTCATGAATTTTTGCCCGTCACGTGTTTGCCCGATGACTGGCCCTTATTTCACCCTCTGCTATGGAATCATCTTCTTGTATATGGCTGGCCGGAGAAAGTCGTGTCTGGAGCATTGACTCTTCTGAGTCACCCAGTATTTTTGAAATATAGTGTTATGTGTTGCTTGGCCCTGCATGTGCCTGGTTTCTGTATCTCAAGAAGGAAATCCCTGGCTTCCTGGTTTGCCTATAAGGGAAACACATGCTGTGTGAATACCATCTTGCAAGCGTTGAGTGATTTCAGTTGCCAGGAATGCGATGTGGCATCAGAGGCATCTCTGCTTTCCATATAAATGAGCAACAAGATGCTGTTGAAGTCCTGCGTTATGCCACTGTAATGTTCCCAAAACCCAGAGTCACGACTATCTTCGTTGATATCAGACAGAAAAGAACATTAAGTGATTTTGTCAGACTCTTGTGAACCCTTATTGAGCGTACTCATACATTCAGTAGTATCATTTGCCTTGGGTTGATCATATCAAGAATTAATGCTTTTCGGGGCCTAGCAACAGCTAGCCACAAGAAAGCCATTAACCCCACCAACCACCATTCACCATATTCACAATACAATCACATCTACTTACACCCTCCCCTACTTCAAAATAAAAGAAAATAATTGCTCTCTTTTACATCTCTAAATTTGAGTCAATTATTTTTGTAATTCCAGCTTGGACAGATCATTGGCATTGGGGTCGAACCTGAGTCATTCCACACCGGCAACTTTCTCATTCCATACCATGATCAGCAACACCAACACTGTCCTCATATTTGCCACCATGATCTCCAGCCCTGCCATAACCAGTCAGGGGATAGAAACCATCATTGACCACAATCCTTAGAATGTTGGCAGAACAGGGCATCACCAACATGATCCTCACACTTTGACAGAATGGTCCATCACCGACCCTCGGACTGTTGACAGGACAGGCCATCACTGACACAATCCTCAGTCTTTGACAGAATAGGTTGTCGCCGACAAGATCCTCAGACTGTTGACAGAATAGATTGTCATCAACACAATTCTCAGACTGTTTACGAAATAGATTGTCAATGACACAATCCTCAGACTGTTGACAGAATAGATTGTCAATGACACCATCCTCAGACTTGCCATGCTTGGAAGGATGATTGTGTTTTCCTTTCACTCTAGTTTGATTTTGTTCCAGTGGTAAATCGAGCAAATCGCATGGTATAAGCATACTCCGATGTATAACCCATTCAGCAAGCTTGCGACCTGCCTCAGCCAGGTTATGAGAGGCTTACACAGTGCCGGATACCTTTACAACCACTGTTGTCAGAAACAGCAGCCCGTCGCCAAGCAAAGGAGACGGCACCTGCAACCTGCAACCGGGTACCCAGTATTTTATTTGCTTGTACCTATTGATGATAGGTGATTTATGCATACTGTGAATGTATTTAGGTTACTCTGCTATTGTTTTGATACATTGGTTCTTTATTCTGGTTGTCGATTTCTCCGTGAAAATAAGTAAGTATCTCTACATGGCCAACGATCTTGGAACTCAATGTTGTTGTAGTTAAGCATCATGGATGAAAAGGATACTATGTAGTTGGTTGCACACCAATCAGTTCTTCCAGAAGCTCAGAGTCATTAGTAGATACAGTACATTGCAAGCTCCTTGGATATGTTCAAAATATCCACATTTTTTGAAAAGCAAAACACTTCATAACAGCGAGGAACTGTGTTGAAATACTCATCTAGATTGTGTTTTGAAGAACAAAGGGATACATTTTGCATAAATATAAGTAAACAACCTTCAGAACATACCTATATCTTTTTTTAGTAAAGATTTTATATGCAATAGATGAAAAACTTCATTCCCAACCTGAAAATATGCTTCATTCATGCTCGATCTTTTGACAAATCTGAACTTAATAATGCTTGACAACTTTATGCTTATAGAAAAGGTGAAGCAGAGGATAGTGCACGGTTATTGGCAGCATAATCAATTTTACGGCTTTCACGCATTTAAATGGTCTTTACTAAACAAAAGTTTGTGCAGAAATCATTGGCCGTAGGCAGAGAATGACAGCTGTCGGCGATAGAGGATAGGTGCACGGAAAAAAATACGGGCAACGCTAGATTCATTTAATTCTGTTCGTTTTTTGTGACCCATTTTGTGTGAATCGTATGTAATTTAGGAAGAAACACTGTAGATACTGGACACGTTACATAACGCAAAACAGCTCCCGCATTTTTTTTCAAGGTACACAGCCTCCGCATAAGGGACATTGAAAATTTTTTGTACATATTCACAGTAGGTCAAAAACTTTGGTTTTGTGTTTTCCATTGTCTTTTTGTGTGACGTCATAACTGGTGCATATGACGGTCTATGGTTTTATTTCTCTGTACAAAATGTTCTACAATAATCATAGTAGTCAGCAAAGAAAACATCTTCCTCCAATTATTGCTCACATAATTATTGCTTAAACCACTTCACATCAGCTATTTTTCCTGCTGTACCACCTTAAGCAGCTTATGCAGTATACAACGTTACTAAACACATCCCAAGCTAGATAGGTTGGTAAATGTGGTCAGACACTTTTGAACATGGCCTCCAGCGACCATATTGAAAACTTCTTGCTTACGCGGGTTTCTCAAAACAGGATACTTCTTGATCAGTTCACGATCTCATTCAGGAGGTCTTGCACAACCTTGAATTTTCGAAGGTTTACAGGACACAAATTCCAAGACTGCTTGTCCTTGTCGGCAAGTTTCTTTCCAAACTAATTTCACAAGGTGCAGCTTGGGTTTTCTAAACAAATGCTGAAATAATTTCAAATAAAATGTTACACAAAATGAAAAACTGAAGGGCAAACAAGACAAAATTTCTACGTCTTAGAGACTTGAGTTGGTCTGTAGAATCTGCCAGATTCTGTCATGAACCAAGATGGGGCATGTCTAACAGAAAAAACTGACATGAAGCCCAAAGATGGAAATGCAGTGTTGGACAACCAATCTGTCCTTAACAAAACTGAAGTCAAGGAAGAAACAGTGTAATACTTACTTTTACGTTGGGTACCAAGTGTAATGTTCCCGAAACCCAGAGTCGCAACTATCTTCGTTGATATTGGACAGAAAAAGAGCATTAAGTGATTTTGTCAGAGATAGACTCTTGTGAACTCTTGTTGACTGTACTCACACATTCAATAATATCATCTGCCTTAAGGTTGATCATATCGTGAATTAATGCTTTTCGGAGCCTAGCACCAGCTAGCCACTAGAAAACCATTAACCCCATTAACCACTACTCACCATATTCGCAATACAATCACATGCCCAGGGCAGTATGCAGGGCACTTTTAACCCTTTAACTATCGCTTTGTTTTGGCTGTCTATCATGTATTTTTGTATTTAATTTTTACAGGAAAGTTAAAAACTGATATTTCAATACCCTGCTCCACAAGGTATCTCTCGAGCCTGAGCAATGCTTGAAAACTGAAGAAAATATGTATAAAAATGCAGGAAGCTCATACCTGTTCCCATACGGCCTTCTGTATCGGCAAAAACACGTGAAACAACGCACCATACACTAAGAGAGATTCTATGGAGAATCACCATCGCTAGCATCCTCCATGTTTGTTTTCAAGAATGCTCTCAAGGTGAGCGCGCTTTCAGCTCAAACGAATTGGTAGAATGCAGACCAGCACCTCATTACACGGTTCACTGTATAAGCACGTGGCTCTGGAGGTCATTTGACTCGGCAAGTGCGGTCTTTAGAGTAGCAGTGCAGGGACAGATATACCCGTCAAGCGCACATTACAGTCAAAGGGCACTGACGGATATATCCGTCAATCGCAGTTAAGGGGGTTAAGACCGGTATACCGGTCTTTGCGCCCAAACTCAATTAACCCACTACGCCCGAACTCTGATGTGATTTTTTTCTAAACTAAAGTGGATGTGATGCTAGTGCAAAATATCCCACAGCAATTAATTGCAAGGCAGTTTTTCAGCCTGTCATACAGTATTGATATCAAATGCATGCTAGTGTAATTTATTGCAGCATCTGTGGTTTTGAATCAAACTCACTTTGATTTGAAAGTCACCCACTGAATTTCCTTTTGTCTGGGCTGGCTGAGAACAAGGGTAGGCATAGACAGCAATTAGTTCAGTTGTCCAGCACTTGTGTATCTGCAAACATGACAGCCTACACGTCACCAGGGCTGGCTCAAATTTTCACTGATGGGAAAAGAAAACCGATCTCCCCTAATAAATGCTGGACACGGCTCTGCTGCCAGTACTTTATGTGTCTACTTAGATCACAGATGAATTAAAAGGAGCTTCTACTGCAGCTAGTGATAGCTCTTCTGTCAAGCTTCATGCTTTTGTCATGTGCGGCACTTGCCTCACTCCGTCCGCAACTGAAGAAACCCTTGACATTCTCACTCTTATCGCCAAAGGCACTGTAGATCCGTGCAAGACTATGTGAGCCTCGAGATTCGAGAGTCCGGTCAAAACTCCCAGCATTGCCCTCTATATGCTGGTCTCCTTCATACAGTTATTATGGCAACACCGTTCATGCGACCGACGGTACCCCTCAAACTATCAGTCATAATTTTTCCCTGTCAGCCACTGCTTCACTCATCCAAAAAACAGTGAGGGATCAGAAGAGAGAACAAAAAATTTATTCCAGGTTCATCATCTGCCGCTAAATGCTGGCTATAGGCAAGACAATGGCTGGCTTCCTATGGTGATCTCTATTCATGATAGCAAGGTTGGTTTGACCCTCATATGTTGATGGCCAAATCAGGAATACCGGATTCAAAATGTACAAAATAGCTTTCACACTTTTCTGATATATATGAGTACATGGGTACTGCCTGGTAATAGTGCTCTATTGAAAATCATCGAGCAGACAATGGTGAGAGATAACACATCAATAGGCTGTGTGCTCTCTGATTGGATGAATAACCCAGTTTATGATGTGGGGTGAGATTACCATCAATTCCTCTGCCTTACATCACGAGTATTATTGTGGTTGTTCACCTGTGTAAGCTGAGTGTTGGCGCCATGAACCGTGTTGAAAGCTATTGTACTTTCAAGTCATAAGTCCTTGTGCACAGGTGTTTGCCAGATACAAGCAAATCAAAATCGAATTTTATGTCACCGTTCTTGTGGTTTCTGTTACTGTTGACAACTATCATTGTTTAACGGTGTATGATTGGATTCGGATTGGATCCCTGGTGTATTAAATGTTTGTGGTGTGTGTGTAGTTAAATGCGAGTGTGAAAAGCTCAAGCTCAAAATATCACAGCTGTACTGTCTCTTCCATCAACAAATTGGTCCTCCCCTGTTAAAAGGGGGAGCGAGTATCTTCTTTTGTTGCTCTCTCGAGTGCTATCACTCTGTAAAACCTGCACTGTCTCAGTTAGCTTTTTCATTACACCTGGTGTTTTGTCTGTGTTTCGTCATGGATGTTCCCTGGTACATATGTCCTTCACACGGACATTCCTGATATTCTAATTTCTATAACTGGTTTATCAAAAAACAACCTCTGTGTGAAGGCAGCTAATCTCTCTCATCTCCAGAAGTACACAAATGAAACTAAATAATTACTACCTTGAAAGAAAAATCCCCTCTCTTAACTTCCAACATTAATCCTAGCTTCGCATGAACGCAGCCCATAGCTGACGCTCTTGGAACCTGTTGCTTGCAATTGAGCGTGCACAGTCAGTGCTGTTTTTCATTTGAAGTTCAGAAGGCGGACCAGGACGGATAAAATCTTGTTTTCACCATTTCTGGTTGTGTGCAATCCTCTGCTTTAGACGTGGATAGGAGTAGATTGTAAGTTCTTGCCTATTCCCACCTCCTGCAATTTGGCACTGCAAGCTTGCCAAGTTGAGAACTGAAAATTTTGCAAAATTGGATTTCCGAAATTCGTTGGTCACAATGAGCAACCAAAGGCAGTGTATTGTCGGTCATCGGCTGAAATCTAGCGGTCATTGACAGATGACAGATGACTATTTGAAGGCCTTGTCCAGCACAAAGGAAACTTCTATCTAGTAAGTTCCGGGAAATCCTGATAGTTCTTATGTAGTTATTCAATGTACTACATTAGCTGGCAAGGTTTCTTTGCATTCCTTATCTGAGATGGATAAATCCCATCCTTTGTCCCACAACATAGTGGAATACCCTCATGATTTTCCTGCGCTGTTCTTGAGGGCAACTACTATTTTGGTATGGAAACTTTTTGATTAATTTTTTTCACTTGCTCTTGCAGGCCACTCCTATGTGCGGAGGAGGGTTTTCGCTTTGTTTTCTGGCAGTCACTGACTTCTTTTATTTTCTTAGGTGAAACTCTCATTTTAGCCTGCTCCCCGACTTAGCCCACTTCACTGGTTTGCTTGGTCTGCTAACATTAGCAATTGATGTCTTTCCTTGTCTAAAAAATTGGCAAGGTCTCACGAAAAGAAGGCAAAAGCACTTTTGGCGAGGACAGCAATATATAGCAGGTTCAACAATATATGGAGAAGATACATATAAAGCTTCAGTTACACTGATACACTCCCCCAGGCTCTATCAGATCTGAATTGCGATCCTGTCATGAGTCTGGTGTTCCTCCTTTTTTTAAGACCTCATTGTTTGTGTGTTCTCTCTAACATTTCTCTCCAGTTTTCACAATCTTCATAATAGTATTCTTTTATTTACCGTAGTGATGACTGGTATGGAATGCTTTATTCATGGTCTGATAGCAAAAAGAAATCTAGTTTGACCCTCTCGATATTTGAACCTGGCACTCCTTTTCCATGGCTTGGGGATATGAGTTTATTGGGTCCTGCTTTGGAGCTGCCCACAAATCCATACTCATTCGATTCCAAGGAAAATGCAGAAGAAACTCCTTTTCCAGTTTTACCTGCAAAACGGAGAAGCTACCATTTGCACAATAATAATGTATGGATCAAACCATCTGGACTGCAGGTACGTACCTGTTATAACTTTGAAATGTCTCTATCATAAAGTCATGCCTACATACTGATGTAGATCATGGTGTTGCTTATAACTCCAAACAATTGGGTGATAGTGTATGCATGATGCTGTTGGGGTGGTATTCAGTCATTGAATGTTGAATTGATGTTTGTGTTTTAGTCTAATTTTATGTCAGTTCTTGCTGCATGGCAATGACCAAAAAGTATAGCCGGCTGAAAACAATAAAAACATGCCAGTCTTGAGGAAAGATTTTTAACTGTACTCAACATTTCTCCATTTTGCTGCTCTTTTTTATGGAAACTTGTCACCTTCTTGGGAGGCTTTTCATCCCAAACTGATCCCGTCATCCACGAAGCAGCAATTCTATATTAAGGATACTGCAAAGGCTCAGATGCTGCTTCATCGAAGAGCTTGTAATTCGAGTCAACGAAGTTTCCAAGAAGTTTTATGAGGTTCAATGCATCAATGGAGGGCGCTTGCTTCTTATCCTGCAGTTTTCAGATTGTCACCTGCTGCCTGTAAACTGAGTCCCCGTATGCTCAATATTTGTTAACCAAGTTTTGGTAAAGCGTACATGTTGTGCTTCCAAAACGATGTCGGTATTTTCCGAGATTAATTACTGGATGAAATTTGTAGCTGGTAATAGGAAAAATTGGGGAAATTTTGTGATGAAATTTCGACTTTAACCGTTTGTAAATTTTGACCTAATCAAAAACAACAAAAATGCTGACACGGGTTTGTTGCGTCTGTTGAGATCTTTCGATTTATGTATAATTTGAACATGAAAAACAAACTTGGGCGGGGGGGCCTTACAGCTTCGCAGCAGATGGCATACAAGTGTTTTCTTAGAGTGGACTTGAGACAAGCTTGCCACCGGTCCAGATTAACACAATGTCATAAGTAAAAACTTTGAAAAGGTTTTAAAATACTTTTAAAGCTTGAAAGATTATCAACTGTCATGACTTCTGACGGTGTGCAGTATCCCTAAAAGTGATATCCTTTTCATCGTTTTTATGTTTAGCTTTCCAAGTTATACCCTGTAGTTTTAAATCAAAGAAAAATAATGATTGAATTGGGAAGTTGCCATAGCGTCCTCCATGGTGTCTACCCAACCACCCACCCCCCCCCCTCCCCGGAAATTTCAAAATTTGCTAACCCTCCCTCTCCCTTTTCAGACGCCCCCCCTCAGAAATGGCAGTGTTTCCCAGCTCCCTGGGAAAATTAGGGTTTTGACTTTTATCGCACACTTTTCGCTTGGTATGTGTCAGTTTTTGGGTCATATGACAAGGAAACTGTGATTATAAACGGGTCTTCCTAATGTAGCTGTATGCTTGCTGTGGTTCCTCAACTATAAAATTACCACCCACTATGTTACTACTGCGCACATGAAGTGATAGTTGATGCAGAGCTAGGCGGACTGCCCTTTCCTGGCAACCCCCCCTACAAGTCAAAGATTTTCCTACCCCCCCCCCCTATAATAATAACTTTTAAGATGCCCACGGTTAATTGTGAAATGGGGGGTGAATGGCTAAAGATAACCATGACTTCAAACTTCCATGTTGGGAAATCATATCAGCTTCAATAGCAGCATCTGAAATTCTGCGCTGTTTCTCAATGTTTGGTTGAAGGGAGCTGTTAAGCTGTGAATAGCTGTATATGCTAAGTAGATGTAAATATTACCTGATTTTTTTTTTTTGCGTGAATCTGCCAATTCACTCTTTGAATGATAAACTGTAAATTGGAGATGCCTGTTGACAGTTGTTGAAGTATGCAGGGTACTTTGTGTTCACAGGATCGAACTTTTTCCAGATTTTTTAAACACTGCTTGCTTTCCGGAATTTCTTCTATAGGTGTCTAGTATTTGAGTTAGGATATCGAAAACAAGATTATGTCCTTTCATGGCCCACCCGTGCTGTGGAATTATTGCTCTATCCTTGGCTCATACTTTCATTAACTCTCCTGTCTTACATCGATAGAGGACGCAACATGCCAATTACCTCAAGGATGAAAGTTTTCCGGACTTTTTTGCTCTTCCTAAATTTCCGGATTTATAAGTTTTCAAACAAAATCTTGTGTTCATCTCATTGCTTCATGTATGTAAACAAGTACAGTAATTATTTTGACAAATTTGTTATGGCACATTTCCCATCTTTCATGTTGCCCTTATACGCAGCTTGTGTGTTTCATGTTTGCTCCTACGAGTATACATCTTGCGACTTTGCTTAGATCAGGTAATGCACTAAAATGTAGGCCTGCATTGTATTTAATTCTGTAATTTTTTGTTGTCGGATGTCTCGATGTAGTGAGAGTTTGTGTGGGGTGTTGCTGTAGCTGTCTTCTGTCGTGTGGTCTTTGTGATTTGTAGCTGAAAATTGACAGCCCTTAAGTTATCGATTCGACATGAAATAGTTTGATAAGTTGGAGACTAGATAGACACAAATATTTCCGAGAGGTCTGAAAAGTATCAAACTAGAAACCACTTTCAAAAAGAAGACAACTCTCTTTAATCTAGACATGTTTCACTACATCTTGTAGCATCATCAGTAGAACTAAATTAAACTCGACTTCCAGTCAATATA
>JAOBRC010746117.1:0-10250 GCA_027575255.1 Scolionema suvaense | reverse complement strand
TTCAATAGGGTTTGAATAGCGTCTGCCAGGTGGCAAAAGCGCGTTGTGATTCCTGCTATTTTCTACTTCCTTGCTCCATTGAAGTTTAGTACCTTTCTTCAACAGTTCAAGCAAAGGACTGGCTAACTTGGAAAACCCTGGAGTAAATTTCTTGAAATAAATTTCCATCCCTAGAAATGAGCCTACCTCTGCTGTACAGTTAGGTGTCTTCAAATCAATGATCTTCCTTCACATTGCCTAGACCTTTTAAGAAATTAAAGCTGCATACAGTGTTAGCCTTGTTCCCATGAAAGATCGTAAAATGCAGCCCATGTGGCACAATTAAATGAAATTAGGGGCAGCACTTCTAAGAGTAGTATGAGGTGATTAGCAAAATTATTTCTATGGCTAGCCATATTCCTTTGTAAATCTAGTCATTGCGTTACGTCATCTAGAATCAAAACGAGGCAAACACTGTAAGTAGCCGTAATTTATTAAAAGGTGTATTATATGACCTAGGAACGTAACTTCTGACTGCATAAATTGACATTTGTTCACATTCACTGTGAGATCATAATTACCCAGTACCTTCAAAACCTCCCGTAAATGATCAAGATGTTCATCTCGTGACTTGGAAAACACAAAAATATCATTAAAATAGGAACTACAAAATGCTTTACTGTCCTGTAACACATGTTATATGGCAGCTGTATGGCTAAATGATGCACCTTGTAAACCGAATGACACCCTAAGAAATATATCGTGTCAACATAAGTTTATCCGTGTCAGATAAATAAGAACGGTGACTAAATAAAGGTATATCGTCAAAAAGCAACAGAATCAACCTTTGATAATAGAGTGGGCTCTAAAGCACAAGCAGTTGCTAGAACATCACCTTTCTTCAGGCGGACAGATTGGCCAGACGTGTTTGAAACAGGAATTTTAATCGTGCGATCCAAAGAAAGCAAAAAAGAGTCTGGAATCAAAACGTGCTCATTCGTGCTCAGAAATCATGGTGGTTTTGACCACTTGGATGGATGCAGTGTTACCAGAGAAAGATTCTCTGAATCCGTGAGTGGTAAATGCTGACTGTCCATCTCGAGGAACGTAAGTGACGGTAGATTGTTCAAAGTTTCTTCTAGTTTCCTTGAATCGACGTTCAGTTCGGACACCCAGAATGTGGTACGTTACATCAAGAGAAACGAATGTCTCCTCATGCTCTGATACGAACGGTGCGTCACACTCTTCAAACACTGTCAGATTGAGAAAACATTCCCGCCAACCTAGAATGGTGAGCCATCAACCGAAGTACTATGTCCTTTTGCGGATATTAAACTTGGTTTTACTGGTAAGCAATCGTACGTTTCCCGACTTATGATTGCCAATTGCGACCCGGAATCGTGTAGAAAGGAGAAACACATACCTGCAATTCCAGTTTCTAGGAACAACCGATCAGTATTGTGTAGTGACGAAGGGTTGCTGGAATCTCTTACTGCTGCCCTATTAAAATGTTTTTGCTTACAAAACTTCGCCACGTGCCCCTTTTGGTTGCACTTGTAACAGGTTCTGAGACGAAAACACTGGCTTCGTGAATGCCCACGATTCGAACATTCTGGACGTGAAGAGATGCTCTGGTTGCTAGGTGCGCGATCAACTTTTTTCAGAAGAGCCTCCATGATGTTCTCTATTCTATCCATTCGCGAATCTGTTGTTGTTAAGGCTGTCGAAATGCCCGGCGGAGGAGATGGTAATGCAGGATTGGCAAGCAACCTAGATGCGATAAATTCTAAAAGCATCTCAAGTGATTTACTTCCTGCCAATTGTAAAAATCTGACCCCGTCTTGTAGAGTCGAGTAAAGTCCAGAAAGTACATGATTGATAGCAATAGCGTCGACTGACAGAACATCTTGGATAGAATACAGTTCTCGAATAGTCTGACGAAGCGAGTATGCCAAGTTCGTATCTCTAGAAAATCTCATACACCGAAGCTTGCTATCCAAGGTTCGTCGGTATTGGTCACCACTATATATCTCGTTCAGTTTGACTTTGATTTCCTCGTATGTAATAGCTGCATGCTAATGATCTCGTATGATATAAAAGAGAATGCACTGCCCTCACAGCAACTTAGTAGCATGTCCAGAAAGTCTGTATTCTTCACTTTTAATGCGGTCAGCTGTGCCTCCAGTTCCTTTATCCATTGTGAAAGTGCAATAGACGAGGCTCGAAAATTTCTTGATTGTTGGCAACTTCACCATAATGATTCTCTCAGTTTGAACTTCCAATTAATATGTTGCTATTCATCGTCCTTATAGCAAACGCCGAAGAATAACACATAAGGTGAGAAGCAATAACTGTTTTGATATATGGGGAATACACGACCCCAAACTCATGCCCTACTTCTACTCTCAAAGCCTCTCTATCAAACACGCATTCTGCATATCTAAATAAAATCAACCAATCAGATTGGATTACTGCAAACCAATCATACGCGCGCTCATAATACGGGAAATCCCCAGACAGCCACAGTGAAATACCCAAGAACCACTAGCATTATGCTGCACGAGTGCAAACAAGATAACACAGAGCTCAGATCGACCAAATGTGGTTTATTAAAATTCCGGGGACTGTGCTTTACAGAGTGTACGGCTTAAAGATGCCTCAATAATTGATTTGCGCGCTCACGCAGCGAATCTTTGCAATGGGTTCCGTTGCTAGGAAGATACATTTCTGCAGTTTTCTGGCCGAAAACAAAAGATTTAGCAACTCAGCCGCATTCCTTCTTCTGACTCCACGAAGGGAGCAGTACGTACTAAGTTGTCCACGGAGCTTGCTTGTTGCTTAGGCTAATAAATAAATTGCAGACCAAAAAACTTCGCCGAACAACAAATACAGAACCGTGTGTTTAATCGCCTATGTTGCACAGTGCGATTCGGTCGTGCTGTTTTGGTCTGAGTTCTGTTCGGTCTGTGTTTTACATTTTTCTTGCTGATAAACGCGCGTTGAAGCCATGGCCGCACGTTTTATCACAGGGTTGCGCCAAATCGTCGGAATTTTATTTGAGTTCGTGAAATTCGCAGAAAACTCTTGCAATGTTGTTGAAATTCATGGCAAAACATGGATTTTAGCAGCGCCGGTTGGCAAAATGTAGTTGGGGAAATATCGAATGGTGGCTTGTGAAGTTGAGTAGATAATTGTGCTTTGAAATCGATAGACGGCTTTGTTGTTTTTGCTCTGGCTACTCTCAAGTTTTATTACTTTTCTTAGCTGTAGCTAGCTGGCTGAATACTGTTGGTTGTGGGACTCCTAGACTACCACCACAGTCCTAAGCCCACCCCACCTTAAACTATACCTCGTTAGGCATTTTTGCCTAAAGCTAGATACCTAAAGCAGCTATACATACAACCTATAGGTTAGATAAGCTACCTATAGCCAGTTCTTGTCAATATTGCTAGACTGCAGGTTGGTGATAGGATATAGCTATGTACTCGAGCTCCAGTTGATAAACACAGGAAAAAGTTGGGAATGGACTCTCTCAGGTTGCTAAATTCGTGAATGGGTCAATGGGATGTCAGTTTGGGTCAACCGGCGTCCGGTAAACTAGCCGAAAAGCACATATTTTTCTTAAACATGGTGGGCAGCACAGGGCAAAGATCGTCCTTGACGATTTGTCCTAGCCTACCTACTTGTCACATCTTTCGAATGGCTTAGAGAGAGAAAGTGATTGATAACGTGTCGGAAAGCTGGAAAAGAAGTATGCATGATGAGCTAATTTGAGTATAAGAAATTTCGTAGTCCTTCGTTTATGACTGCAGCGATGCTAGAGTTGGTGTTGGTGGAGCAGTGAATGAAGAAGTTTCGAGATCATAATGAACGTTTGACTGGCGTTTTTTAATTTTTGTTTCCTCTTTACTTATATACTCCTTGACATTATGGAGTTTGATTGTTGAATTTCTATTTTCCAACTCCTAAGTTTTGAATGTTAGTTGATCGTGCGTTCAGTGCTTTTCTATGAAACTTTTGTGTCAGCTATTTAGAAAGATCTACCTACCTAGTGCTTGCTTTCCCGAGGAAAACTTTGATTTGTGTTTGAAATTCTATATCTATCATTTGTCAAATCTGCATGTGTTCTAATGCTTTCGCATTTCGTTAATTCTTCATCTTCAGATTTCTAGGTAGCTAGCTGTCTGGAGCACTTATAATATTGGTTTTATGTGCTTGAGGTTCACGCTCAGGCCATAACTCAAAACAGGAAAAGATGTGGGTAGTGAAAAGGAGAACTTTTTATGTGGCTTGCCTTCAAAGAGTTCCATTTTTCCTTATTGATTGACTTCATGTAAATGTAAACGGAAAGTTTAAATTTCTGTGGAAGTTCGCAGAATAGGTACCTATTTTACGGCCAGGAAGCAAGCTGGAAATGAAATTCTGCTTTGCAACCAGCCAGCAGTATAGCGATGTTGAGCATTTCATTCGCAACTTTTGTCATTTTTCTTGTTCTAGTTAGTCCTGAGTTACACTAGTGTGTCGTCCTCTAATATTCCTGGAAAGCAGCAGTTACTCACAGCATCTAAAATAAAACGAGATGACGACCAAGGTCACATTCCACACAAGAGAGCTCCTATGAGGGTAATGTCGGGCACTGCTTCGCTGCCAGCTCTGTCAGATCAGAGCATGATGACTGCAGTATCATGCGAAAGTTTATCGCTTCAATCAGCTATACGTCACCCCCTGCTCATTATTCGCGAGATAGTCGTTCAACGCAGAACAATAGCTTTTACTCAGTGCAGCAATGCTGTGCCATTAACTCCTTCCTGACAGCCCGCCAGAAATCTGGCTGGCTCTCTGGAGTTTTTATGAGGATCTTATCAGATATGCACAAAGTACTGTCGAAAGGTACTAGTCCCATTCTCAATTTCCAGTCCTGCTTAATAGTTCAGTGTGTTCCGTTACTTAATTAGAATGGGGCTACACTAGTCTAGTCCTGAGTGTTCTGCGATGAAAAGACGTGTGGGTAGGAGGTAGGGTTAAAGGCAAAGGCATGGAATGTAAGCGATAGAGATCAAGTGTCACTTTAATCATGCAAGAGTGCTCAATTTTCTGCTGCTGGGGGTGATCAAGGTGTGAACAACGTATTCCAAACACCAAGTTTACAGTTTGTTAACAATTTGGCAAGTGCTAGATGCAACGCCCAGTGCTCATTTGTGCCTACCCTTCGAAGCTACTTTTGACTAGAGAACCAAAAATATATAGAAGGTAAATCTTTCTTTTCTGACATTTTTTCCACAGTATTCCCTGCGCTGAAATGCAGCTTGGCCGTGTCGGTTTATCAAACCTATCGCTTGAAAATATGCTGGAACACAACTATTGATACAGTCGAACCTCTAATAGCGGCCAATTTAACTTATATTTAGAGATTTGCTAAAGAAAGTCTTGATTGACTTAAAAAAGTTTCGATTGCAATACAAGGATTGAAGACACATGCTAAAGATATTTCTTGAAAGTTTGGGTAAAATCAAGGATTTTTTGTACATAGTAATCAGTTTGTGATGACAAAATGGATGCATTAGCACTAAATTATCGCATAAACATCAAATGTTCGTAGACAAAATGCAGAACAAATATTTGAGTGGCCGCTTTTAGAGGGAAACCTCCTACATTTTTTTTCATTAGGGACAGCACCAGGTGGTGACCAGGTGGCCGCTAAACGTTATTCAGAGGTGGCCGTTTTTCACAGGTTCTCTATATGAGAGAACGTACGGGAAGCATTCGGGACTGAAAGTTAGTGGCCGTTATCAGGAGGTGTCCACTATTAGAGGTTTGACCGTATTTCTATAATACGAGAGTAGATGAAACATATTTGTTATCAAAAAAGCAGAAGAGCACAAGAACAGAATTGTTTTAACATAAGAATTAGGATAATGACAGTAATTTGCATGCATTTGATGGCAACAACAAAGTTCACATGCGTTACCACCCAGATCATCAAGCATGAATGAAAGAACTGGCGATGTGATCAGTTTCTGTTTTCGTTTTCATTTCCATGGATTACCTAATCCCTGATTTGCTCTCTCTGATCAAAGTTAATTCTATTGACTTTGCTTTGAGGAGGGTGCAATTTTTCATTATTTTAATGTCTCTCGAAAATCATTTGCTTTATTCGCATAAAATTGGAGCACTACTGTCGTGCTTGTCCAGGCAGCAGCTATCGGCCAAGGATGTCATTCAGTCAAGTCCAATCATACACATAGTGCACTAAAAGATGATGTAGTCATTAAAAGATTGCTTTACTTCAAGATTTTGCCTGAGGAACTTGCAGTACATAATGTTCAATCTTTTGCAGTATCTTAGTGCCTGTTGCATTTCACCATAGCAAACTAACTTTCATTACTACATTCATTCTGTGTGCGATCACCTTGCTTAGACTATATATCAGCACAGCCATTCAAGGTTTACAGTATCACTCTGTTGTTTTCTGAGTAAACTGGGAGGCTTCAATCACCCAAAAATCAGAAGCATTCAACTATTCACTGGTAACTAATTCACATAAATTATGGTAGTGTAGGCCTATAAGCACGCACATGCAAAATTCTTTATAAACGTAATATAGATAAGCCTTCCCATCCTATCATTCTGAAGTGTAGTATACTGCGTTCTGGCACGATTACAGTGTTGTATAACAGACCACTGTGCATGCTTGCAGTGTATATAGAGTAATTCGGGGCAAAACGAGCCACTTAAGGAGAAAAATCTAATTTTTTTCTGACAAAGAACACAGATAAAATCATAGTTGGATTCAACACAGCATATTAGCCAATTCTAACAACCAGACGTCTTTGAAGCTTCCCAAAACGTTTACTGCACACAAAGATAGCAGTTGTAATATTAATCAAAAAACTCATTTTACCCCAAAAGTTGGGGGCAAAACGAGCCAGCAAGTAGAATAGTATAAATGCCACCTACCATGATCAAGCAAGAAGACTTACTTCACTTTAAGAACCAATCATAGTCACAATAATTGAGGATCAAAAATTTTGAAAAGGCTCCTCTCGATGCACCAACTTATATCTAAAAAGTCCATCAATATACGCCACAAAACATTCATAGAACTCAGAAGTAAATTTGGTTTGTTTCCTATCTATACAGCAAGTTTTGTCAACATTGATTATTTTTAAAGTTGGTTTTTGTCTCCGACAAGGACCTACAAGTTTCCTAAGTCTTTACCGACATTTTTATCACTTTTGACTTCATGTAACGTCACAACACTGACTTGTCAGGAAAATTGTTTTCAGTTTTCAGAAACTGCACAAAAAGTTCTAACAGGAAATGATGTTGAATTTCCTGAGTGTTTCAATATTTACAACCCCTCAAACATGCAATATTTTCAAAAACACCCTTTTTTAGAGGATTCCTGCAGTTGCTGAACGGGTACATGGAGCTTAGTATTTCCCATACAAATGCCCCATGGGGTCATTCGATGGATTTTTGCTATTAGGAATAAGACGTTCTTTCGCAAAAAATGATAGTAGTTAGAATTCTTTTCCTATTTCACTAGTATTAGGGCTTCAAAAACGGATAGTATGAAAATCTGCTATTTTGCCCATAAAGGGACTACAGACGGATATGGGCTTCAGCAGTCCATGTAACACTACTATAACACTCTCTACACCCGATTTCCATTGATTCTCACTGGAAACAAAACTTTCTAGCAGGAAAACACGCTGAAACGGTCAATTGATGCCCTGTTTTCAATCTGCAGGGCTACAAAATGCAATTTTGGCCTTTTTAGAAACTTGAACCAATTTCGACGTCCCTTTACGTCATTTTGGTACCAACGTCAGCATCCCAACCTTTTTCAGGCAGGATTGTATGTGGTCAGCTAGCCTACAACTACATGCACATGAATGGCCGATTACCAGTCGGGAAAGACAGTCATACTCTACAATTATAGGTAAAATAAATATCATACGTACACCGGCTCGTTTTATCCCAAGCTAGCGACATTGAAAAACTTAGACTTGCCCGAAAAATCTCAACAACGCAACTCAATTCTCTGTGTATAAGTGAAAACATAAACACAGAGGATTTATACTATGCCCAAAAGAACTTGCAGTGAAAACGGGATCAAAAACAACAACAAGTTGCAAGAGTAATGCAAGAAACAATCAATCTTGTGATTTCGAACTCAAATATCAGTAGCTAACTTACTTCTGCACTTTCTCTGGATTCCCACGTTTCTGCCGCCTTCTGCACAGCTTCACGCACAGCACTGGTTACCATTGTAGACGATCTGTGTGGTTAGGGCGTATGTACTTTACAGAACGCTTGGTTATCAAAGGGGATATCACTTCTGGCTCGTTTTACTGCGGTAACTCGTTTTGCCCCGTATTACGCTACTGCGTTTAAGTTGGACTTGACTGAATTATTAGTTTCCTGTTATGTAAAGAGCTATTTAAAATTTTATCTATTGAACAATTTCTGCATACTTGTGCAATTTTCATGTTGTGCGAGTCTGGTGCAAAAGTACAAAATGAGGCTTGAAAAAGGATTTTTCTACACAGTACACACAATTCTCATTACATTCTTACTCTTCCGTTCCGAATAGACGGGGTGAGGCGCTTATCAATTTTGGAGAAAAAATACACCCAAGACATGTTTATTCCTGTCACCCCTTTTGTTTAACTTTGAAACATTTTCCATGCACCCCTTTTATTAGGGTCGCCTTTCTCAGAAAATCGTTTGACTTTTTATGCTTCAACAAAGATCGTTATAAAATCTACTGTTAGAACGGGGAAGTGTGTCAAGAAGAATTGAAAAAAATTCCACCCGCCCCGTTTATTTATTTTGATAAAAAATTAACCTAGCCCTATCATTTTTGATTAGGTAGTTTTCCACCCATCTCCTTTATTCCAGCCCCACCGTCTATTCGGAATTCAAGAGTATGTTTGGAAATATGATATGATACACACCTTTTTATAGACGAAATTGACCAGGCAGGCTCAATATTTCATCATCATGTTTTTCAAGTTTTAGTCTCAAACTTTTCTTCAGTCTTGATTTGAGTTTCTCATCTACACTCCTTCCTTGTTTCTTTTTTTCTTTTGCCGTATTCTACTTTACAGCTTTTTTTCATTCATGCTTTTTTTTCTTTCTGATAGAAATGTATATTCTTTAGTAGGCAAGATGGGCATATTGTAGTGCTTAAATTATTCATTATTATCCTGGAGAGTGTATGATACTTCAATGTGACTGAATTGATATGATGTTGACTGATTGGTCTGCGCTGGCCTCTCATAAAGAAAAAAGTACAGCATTTGGCTGCAATGCTCTTTTAGTAATAGTCTCATTTGTTGGAAATGTTAACTTACTAGGATTGATCTGCAACATAACTCTTTTTTGTCTTAAGCCTGGAGGTTTTTTGAAAATGTGCAAGGTATTATGCTTGCGTATTTCCGTTGGTTGTTGAAATTCTACTCTTGGCTTCTAATAGATGCCTCACCCCTCCAACTGATTGTGTCTGAAAATAAACTGATTCCTCAGCTCTTACTGCCCGATGGTTGTTCATGAGAGAATTCCTATTGTATATATATGCACTCCTGCACATACGCCTGCAACTTCTCCCCCTTTCTTAGTTTTGTGATTAGTTTTTCTGTTTCGTCAAGAAGGAGAAAATGGTGGCGAGCGTAGGAGGTCAGAACGAACAGGTATGAAACTTATGAAAAAGATATTTGGGCTCCAGACGACTACTTTGCGCTAGATTATGGATATGTTAACTGGAAATGGGTTCAAGAACCATTTAAGCAACACTTAACAAATGACTACGGAGTTTCTTTAATTGGTAGTATGACATCGAAAAGCTAATTTGATCGGGTGTTCTGCAAGGCATATTGTCGTGGAAGCTGGTTTGACTGCTGTTCCACACGATTCAGTATGACAACGTTTCGTAAAGGTGACTAGTCATCGTGAAAGCTGTTATGATTTGCAGTTTTGCAAGGCTCGGTACTATGTCGTTTGTTAACTGCGCTGCGTCATCGTGGAAGCTTATTTGATGTGATGCTCTGCAAGACTCAGTATTACGACGTTTCTTAACCCTATTTTACATGGGTTTTTTTCGCGTTAAATATTATGAGGGGGGCCTGACAGGCCCCCCTACCTAAATCCCAAAATACTTAAGCAATAGCAATGAAACTTGGCATGTACGTTAACCAACTCTTATAGATTACGTTTGCATAAATTAGAAGTCAGTGACGTCATTGGTTCTTTTGTTACGTCATAAA
>JAOBRC010746006.1:0-10250 GCA_027575255.1 Scolionema suvaense | reverse complement strand
GGAGTTCATTCTCCTAATTCTAACCCACAACTTCAGGTTATGTTGGTCACGATGCATGTCGTGTTATTCGTTCATCTTTATGGTTCATCATTGAGTGGTGTTGGTACTATGCCATGTTGTTCACTAAAATAAATATTTGGAGAAATTCTTATGCTATGATCCAAATGTGATGAGGTTTCTTTGAGTTTGGTAAAGAGTTTAGAAATCTTAGGAAATGTAAAATAGTTATATTCTGATGCTAGGAAGGGTCGAAATCCTTGTGTGGAAAGGAAAGCACAAAAAAATGCAATCCTGGAAAGGGCACAGATTTGCTTCATAGGTTGTCGATCCTGGGAGGAGCCTATCTTCTAGGGTCCAATCTTCCGACTTACATGTCAAGTTTGTTGTTTTAGTCACCTTCGTGTGTGGCTTCAGTACCTCATTTAGTAATTTCCTCTATAGACATGAAATAATTTTTTTTTTCAGATACAGATGACAAAAGGCAATGCAATTTTGAGATAAGCATGGTTATGGCAAAAATATCAATGTGCTAATCTTGGTCAATCCCCCTTTTTTGGCATCCCCTCCCTTTTTAGAAATTGTCCATCACCATTCTGGAAAAGTGGATACAAAAATCTATTTTGCATAATTAATAATAATGATGCAGTTAATTATTTCTTAATTAGCCCAATTGTTGAACCCAAATGACACATTTTTAGGATATCCAATACTGCACCAAGTTGCAAGGCTATTAATTTAGGATAACAGATTTCGTAGCAGCTTGACTTACCAACCCCCCGCCTAACCTATTTAATGTAAGTTCTAAGGAACCCAACTTTTGCCAGATTAACTCGTTGATTTATACTGTGTAGTTTCTCAAACGTTTTATATATTTTGAAGTCCTGATGTTTGCAGTACTTCTGTTTTGGTTTTTGGCTTGTTGCAGGTATTCCACATCCGCTGCTTGGTGCAGGAGCTTTACGTGAACTTTGATTGTGATTTACACAGCAGCAACTTATTTGAAGACATCTGCAAAGTTCTGTCAAAGGTTACACCCGTTTGTTTATCATATCATACCCTTCATTGTTTTTTATTGCAAATTGTTTTTCGAAGATTCCAATATACTCCTCACGTTTTCCTATTATTTTCTCATAAAAAGAACGCCTTGGTTTATGTCCTTCCAAATTTTAATGTAGTCGTCCTGCTTTTATATTAGTGAGGGTTCGCAAATCAAAGCCAGGACGGTGACGTTGGTGTCGTTCAAGCATCATGGCTGATTTCTAGGGTGATATTTTGCAAAATCTTTGTTGTGTAAAGGCGAGAACGGCAGGGTTTCCTTTGAGCAATCAATGAAAAAACAACTTTCGAATGCGCTTACATCACATCGCTGTCACAGATTTGGCTTGCGAAAGCTCAGTATTATTAAAACTTTAAGGAGGATTTTATGTTTAGTGAAAATGCTATTAAAATTTTCTAAAATTTCTAGTATCCTAAGGTATTGGTCATAGTCCTCCTGTATTCATTCACAAGTATGCTGGCAGTGTTTTTTCTAGCCACTGTCCTAGGTCCGGTAATAGCACGTAAGAAACTCAATTTGCTAAAAGCTCAATTTTCTAGCCAAGCAATTTCTAGTCTACATTCACCAGTTTAAACCATTTCACATGGAACTGCAACACAACCAGACGAAGACATTTCAATGTGAAGTGTATGCATGCTTGAAATATACTTCCTAAAGACTGAAGGGCCGGCCCCATCAAATATATTTGCATTATTAGTAAATGCTGTCTACAATCTTCTACATCCAACAAAAATATGCCAAATTGAATTTTCAAAAAAACTCAATATTTTTTGAAAAAACGGGCCCTAAGCAAAAGTGGCTAGAAAAATCCCTGGCTAAGGATTGGCCTTTTGTACGAAAAGCCCTACCCCAATTCTATTGGCCTTTAGATGTACTGTAATCTGAGTATGGTGGCTCAGACAACACATCTCTGTGGCATGAATGATATTGAGTACTGATCTGTCTCTTGCAGAATGCTTTCCGACCGGGAAACCTGTCATCTGTCAATTTACTTGCTCTTGATGCTCTCTTGTCAATTGTCAACGAAATTGAAAGCCATTGCCATTCTCCTGGAAGGACTGGATCCGAGCTTTCTGTGATTACGACATCATCTCTAGGTGAGAAGGAACGTACCATCAGTACTTCGTCAGACAAGACAGGTGAGCAAATAGAATAGTTTCTACGTGTTTTAGTTGTTGATCTATTGTTTTATTGATGTGTAGTTACTACCCTAAACATTTCCTTATTTATGAGCAAGAGGCCTTCAACTGATTCTTGATATTATCCTTAATATTTCTTCAAACTAGTGCTCTTCAGTTCCAAAATTGAGTTAGATATGTCCTTTTACAACAAAAATGGTCTTTCTATGAATCAATATTGCAAAGAAATCTGATTTTGTGTTTGACCTTCCACTAAGACAGCCTTTATGGTCAGAAAAGGACAAGTTAAGTGTTTATTGTCAGCAGTTAACCCTTTGAGCCCGAAGCCTTCGTTTCCAATTTCCCAGTGCGAACCGAGCGCCAGGTGCATGTTTGCACTCTCTGATCATGTTAGCCTTGCCCCACATGCAAAATGGCAGCGTTTCGTGTAACATACATACCAATTCGCGCACTAAAAAGCATCGCCCATTTGGCTGTAGCGCTACAGGATGAGATTTTCGCATTAGAGCTAAGTTTGTTGGGGTCCGCCTGGCAGGTTGACTTAACTAATTAACAGTCTACCCAGAAAACCTCATCCGTTGATTAACTGTTAATTCACTAATCAACAGCTATGATAAAAAACAATCAGTTGAGGAAATCATTAGGGCGCTAGTAGCGTTCATCATATGTACTTCATTTGATCTTCTGCCATCTGGCTGTGGGTAATCTAAGATTGTAGCCGATTAAAGTTTTTTCCAGCTGTGCTTTGGGTAAGATGGATGACATATCCCTGGTTCTCCCCTCTTTACATACGCAGTCAGATTATACCTGTTGTTCCTATATTGCATGTATCATGATAGATTGATACATTTTTTTTTTTGGTAATATCTTGATTACCTGCTATTTCCTTCTATTCAGTGGATGGCGATTCTGGTGGTGAAGAGCACGACGATCTGCGAAACACAGGCTTAGCTCAATCTGGTTATGCTGTCGCTATGAGGTTACTTGGCATGGGGCTTGGTGGCATCAACAAACAGAAGATCGAAGATGTGAAAGGGGAAAACTCTCTTCCAGAAATCGTTGAGTCAACTCCTCTGTCTGCTGAGGAAATCATCAAACAGAAAAAGAGGAAAAAGGTTTTCATTTTTACAACCCTTTTTCTTTGGTCTGCCACGCTAGACTGCTGTATTTTGCATATGAGTTTGTACTAGGCTCCACGGGGTAATGAACAACTTTAGTGCGTCACGATATCGGAACTAATTTTCTGATTTAGAGCACAATAGTTGAAATTGGAGGCTAGTTCTACTGTAGTGTGGCCTAAATGTTCGAAAAATACGACGCTTTTTCAAGAAGTTTTGAAATCTGTTTGTTACCTTTTCGTACTTTTGGTGTAAAGTTGCAGGGCATAGCGAAATTTAAGCTTGTGCATTTTCTTTGGTATCTTTACTCTGATAACAAAGATGAAGAATACCTTTGATGCAAATGAAGAATAGTAATATTGTCGCCATCTTCAATTATGGGGACTCTTCATTTTAAAGGATTCCTACCGTAGAAGAAGAGATGAGTTAATGATGTGGTCTGCCTGTCCATCCGTCACCAACACATTTTCCCTGATAGCCTCTCTACAGATTTTTCTGAAATATAACCATGAGTTAAAAATCCTTTTCTAAAGAGGATTTTTTTGGCGAAAATTGTTTAACTTGCAGTTTGCCATTCATGTAAACAAAAAGTTGTAAATAATTTTTGTTTATTTAGTATCTTTCAAAACCCATTCATTTCTTTTCTGTAAATTACATTTATTAGGGATATTCTTGTATTTTATTCAATTGATGACCTTATTTACATTTTATAGGGGTGACTTACTTGTGAAGAAACTCGTGTTTTGGACAGTTGTCAGCGTATATATACAGAAGCTTTCTTTCTATGTTTTTCGAAAGTACATATGGTATCTTTCTGATTTTCAACCTCTCACCTGTATGAATTGCAGCTTTGTCTGCAGTGTGTGGGACAAACTTATCAGCAGTGCCAAAGTGTACTTTTTATGCTTCTGTACTGTGGTTGATATCGAAATACTACCGGAGTCTGTTGATACTTATACTTTTTATTATTCACTTTACATGTGCTACTTGTTAAGTTCATTTTTCATTTTTCCACAGCTTCTTTGGCAAGGAATTGATGAGTTCAATAAGAAACCAAAGAAAGGTGTTGAGTTCTTACAAGAGCACGGCTTATTGGCTGTTCCTTTGGACCCTGTGGAGATTGTCCATTACTTCAAAGAGAGTCCTCGTGTTGACAAGAAAGTCATTGGAGATTACATTGGTGATCGGAAGAATCCAAAGATTCTTGAAGCCTTCGTAAAGTAAGAGACTCAAAAATGAACTCCTACTATTTGTTTTCTATGAAAGGTGTGTCAGATCAGTACAGTCGATGCTCAATTTTTGAAGATCTTCCAATTCTGTGTTTTTGCTACATACTATGCACAGATTTGTTTTGTGTTCGGAAACAATTTTGTTCAATGTTTGCAGTTTGGTAGGCTCCAGATATGGTTTTTTTTTCAGCACCAATGGAGTCTTTTTCAATAGAAACATTGACAAGTCGGTATCACTCACCTAGAATTGTGAAACTGTTTCTGTGGGTCAAAAGTTTTTCCATTGCTCAATAGTTCTGTGGATTTTGAATGATGTGTCTCTCAGATAGATTTGCCCTTCATGCATCTGCAAAGAGACTAGAACATGAAGCTTCCTGCAGATGATTGTGATGATTCTTTGACTTCTGTTGCGTACAGCTTATGTCCCTGAATAATGCCTGGAAAAGCCATCTCTTTGTTACATTATTGTCTCCGTTTCATCAATCTCCATTTTATCACTTCCATAATATTGTATTTGTAGGTCATTTGAGCTGAAGAATCTTCGCATAGATGAAGCTTTGAGAAGTTTCTTGGAGTCATTCCGATTGCCGGGAGAAAGCCCTGTCATTGCTTTGATTCTTGAAGCATTTGCTGATATTTATTATGTATGTTTCACTTCTTTTTATCAATTGTTGTTTCCTGCTCAACCATCGGGAATGGGCTGGGTTGTGATAGTGTTGTCTTCGCTTGTTGGGTATACATTGCTGTGATTATGGAAAGGGGCCGTAGTTGTGTTGTGATCCTCTGTCAGATTCTAGGAAATGCAGCTGTAGATCGTGTTGGCATGTGCTTTACATTGCTCTATGTAATTGCTATACGCCAGTCTTCACTGATCGAATGATGAGCTTAGTTTTTCTATTAGATATTTGTCCACCTGCTTATAATTTCATGATCCCTGCAGTACCATGATTTTGTATGTTCCCTTTCAGAAAGCCAATCCAGAAGTTTACAAGAACACAGATGCTGCCTTCACTCTGGCTTATGCTGTGATTATGCTGAATGTTGACCAGCACAACACGAATGTCAAGCAACAGAAATCAATGACTATTGATGTAAGTGCATTGCATGTTAATTTGATTCCACCAAATTTCTCATATGGAGTACATTACTTCGGCAATTTAAAAAGAAAAACGTTTAAGTATCAATTGGTCCATTTAAATCAGTGGTGAAATTTTACTTTTTGTATTCTTCTGATACAAAAAGGCCGGTTTACAGCTTAAACAGCCCTTAGAATGAAATGGAACATCTTCTTTTTCCAACTCCCTCCGTTGGTAATAGTAAAAACTAAGGTATGAACGGTAAGTTGATGATGGGTGACGCTTATTAATTTTTGGATTTTTTTTCCAACCTCTCGGAGATTTTTTCCCCTCCTCCCTTGCTTATTAATTTCTTTCATCTCTTACTTTTTTATCACGTCAGGTGTAAAATCTAGGGCTTTTCAGGTTCTTAGAATTGACAGTTTCATTGTGTTTAGAAGCTTTATTTTTATGAAAAAGTGTTCATAACTATGCAGTTTATATATCTTGATACGGTGTTTCTTAACCCAGACCATGTTTTCGGACCCCAAAAATTTTTTGTGCAAGGATTTTCGAAACTTTCCATATTTCCGACCCCTCTGCTTACTAAGACCCCCTCCCCCCCCGTTTATTAAGTTTTTGTAAATTTCCGACTCCCCTACCATATAGACCCCTCCTTCTATAGGTACCTTAGAGTAACTAACATTGTCAACATCCTCCTAAGATACTGACAGTAACTGTTGTTCTCTCTTTTGGTTTTATGAACATAATCGTTGAAAATCTTACAATTTTTTGAGCTCTGTGTTGAGGTTTTCAAGTAAAGAATAAGTCTCAAAGTAATCCGATCTTTTTGGCTTCCAGGAGTTTAAGCGCAACCTGAGGCAAACGAACGGAGGTGAAGATTTCCCTGCCGAGATGCTGGAAGAAATTTATGACAACATCAGGTATCATTTTGCTTTATAGATACTATAAGTCGTATGATTCTAATTCTAATGAAATTGATAGATTGCTATATCTGGTGTTAAATCTTAGCACTGTAGTTATCTTCCAAGCTACGATCCTGGAAAAAATAAAGTGCACTAAGTGCAATCTATCCAAACTCAACAGCTATCATTATCTTTGTGTGCTCCGCCTGTTCCCCTATTTGCAATGTTGTGGTTGAATTTCTATAATATTGCGCTAAATGGCATAGCTTGTGTTGGAGACCAATCTGCTTCTCTATTTTCTCAACATTGGAGATGGGAAGAGATGTTTCAGTAGATATGTTTTTTAGCTAGTATTAGTTCATGTTGAATTGTTGTGGAGATTGCAGTGTCTTGGTTTTGTGCACTTTTATTTTGTCCACGATTGTAGCAGTTCTGGTTCTTCCCTGTAAAGTTTTCATATTATGAAGATGATTTCTATGTTTACTATTGTTTACTGATTTCTCTTTTGCAAATCAGCACTGATTTCTTCCTCCTTTGATTATTTTCCTATAGAACGAATGAAATTGTGATGCCTTCTGAACGAGCAGGAAGAGTGAAAGAAAATTATGAGTGGAAGGTAAGTTACAACTAATTTCAGTGTGCGTACTGCTATAAAATATATAGTTTTTGTTTTCAAACTGCTCCTCTCTAAGTGTAATGTTATGTGATCTACTTAGTTAAAGTTTCAAGCAGTAGACTTGATATGTCACTCTGTGTTCTGTATTCTGTGTGGCTATTATCACAACTGTTGTGTTGATACTGAGTATGTCTTCGTTTTTTTGCTGAAGCTGAGCATGTGTCTTTTGTTCAGGCAGTCACTATTGTAGTAAGTCATTTCATTTGCATCATCCTCAAGTAGTCTTCCCGCGCTACAAACGCTGTAAAATTTGTCTACGAGTAAAGAGTTGTAAATCAGGTTGGCTGGTTGGGCTATGGTTGAGAGACTAATATTTGACGTTCGAAAAGTCGTGGTTTGGCAATGCTGGGGTGTGTGTTGACTGTGGCAGTTCTAGTTTTAGGTCGTGGTTTGGTATTTTAAAAGAAAAAAGACATAGAATTCAGCCCACATGTGGGAATTGCTAGGAACTGCATCAAGACACCAAACAAAAGTAGTTGAAGGCCTGCAAAAAATTTCGTGATGCAATTTCAATACTAACGACCTTTTTTAATCAAAACCTCATGGGAAGCTGGATTGTTATTTTTAGCTAAAGAGTGCCTTTTGTGCCTAATGTTTTGCCAGTGATTGTAGGTTCTCCATCATTGTGTCTGCTTGTTGCGTAAACTTTGCGTTGATTATTCTTTTTTCTTGGTTGCAGATGCTACTCAGACGAGCAGTTGGTCCTGATGGTCGCTTTATATCGGTATCAACATCCATGTGCGATGAGGAGATCTTCCTGGTGGTCTGGGGACCAGCCGTTGCCGCATTGTCGTACATTTACGACAACAGTGTTGATAAGGCTGGTATCCAGAAAGCATTATTGGGATTTAGGTATGAATCTACACTTATTGCTTGCCATAACGAACCGTTTGCTTTCTGTTTTACCCCATTATCATTCTCTTGGCTTGTTGCCTCAAAAGTACCATTTTGAAAAATCCTTGTTTGGGGACAAATAATGGTAGCTTTCAGATAGTAGAAATAGTTGCTACTTCATATTGTCATATCTGTCACAGTGTGTCTGGCCGTTTATGTGGGCCAATTTTCAGTTGTTTTAGTATGGTCATCATCAACTACGGTTGTTATACTTATGTTATACTTATTTATGTTGTTTATGGCCACTCTGCTGTTATATTTCAATATTTCTGCCATTCTTTATTTCTGATGGAAATGATGATTTCTCTCCACTGATTAATGTAAGAAGATACACTTATAAATCAAAAGGAATCAAATTTTTAGTACGCTATAGTCTGATATGCAGCTCGTGCATCCTGTTTGTGGTTCTTGTATGTTGTGTAAAATGTTGCATTATTTTGCTCTGTGAATAGGAAATGCGCAACAGTCTCTGCGCACTATGGTCTGTCGGAAGTGTTTGACAACTTGGTCATCTCGATGTGCAAGTTTACGTCTTTGCTGGTCACTGGTGAAGTAAGTACAAGTGTTTTTCCTGTGATCTTTCTACATTACGGACACAGTTTATCACTCCTAATTTGTGAATATTTGACTTTCTTTGTGTCGGGTAGCATGGCATTACATGAAAGGGAAGCTCATTGGTTCGCCTTCAAGAGAAAGTGAAGATTTTTTAGTTTTTTTATACTCTTTTTTTTACTATGTTTTTCCCTGTTGCTTTGATATGTGAGTTGAAACTTGGGGGTAAAAAGGGTGTATCCAGTTATTCCCTATGCAAGATCAGTTTAGAGCGAGCAGCTCCAGTATGGAGGACACAGCAGGATTTGATCCCAGGTGATCAAGTGCGAAATTGGCTGCAAAATGCTGTATTTGTAGAGGATCATTTTACAAGCTGCTTAGATTAATTTTGAATGTAACTTTCAATGCTTTCGTTTTTCTAGCCTAGTGATAATCTTCCTGTGAACTTTGGTTCCAACATCCGTTCGCAACTGAGTGCACGCACGGTCTTCGCTCTGGCACATAAACATGGCGACATTCTAAGAGAAGGATGGCAGAACTTGCTAGTTTGTATGTTGCAGCTTCTTAAAGCGAAAATGTTGCCGGAATCGCTGACTGAGGTAGGTGGAATTTGCTTGTCTCATTATTTTGAATAGCGTATGTGTGGCCAGATTGTAACTTCCTGTGGTTTTACTGTTGTTGCTGTCATCATTCTGGTGATTGAATCACTACATTCAACTTTATGAGCCTCTTGTTTCATAGTCTCTAGCCCGGTAAAACTTACATAGTACTTCATAACTTTTTTAAAAAAGCCTTGTTTCAGTAGTTGCTCAGGTGGTATTTTCAATGATTCCACCTGTTTTTTTAGTAAATTGGGGGCATCTTGGATATTTGTTTGATGTCTGCGTTGCATCTTGTACCGTTAAAGGAACTTTAATGCTGAAAATACGTGACTTGTTTAGTTTGAATGGCAGACCTGAAACTTCTTATTAGTTAGGGCTATTTTAGCTGAAATGAAGGGCATCTGTTTATCAACTTTTTTTGTCTTCGTGTAGAAGAGGATAAAGTTTTCTTGTTGCTTTTGGTATTTCTAATAATTGGCCATTAGCATTTGGCAAATTTTTGATGCAGAAATTTATCATGATAAAGTGTGTAGATGGCCTTGATGTTACCCAAACTTATTATACATAGAAAAGAGAAGAGGGAACTGTGATAGCCAACGGGATACTTGTGTAAGTATGGGGGTTACAGCAGATGTGATGCAAAAAAAGGAAGAAGCGAGCAGCGGCAGCTAGATGGAATAGAAACTGCTCAGTTGGTGAATAAAAAGAGATGAGCCGTTTTATGGCTACCCGTTTGTTGCAATATTTTATGTAGATTTATTTGAAATTTGATGTACAGATATTCAGCATTTCAATGCTTCGTTTCCATATGTTAGGCTAATTCAGTTTTATCGGGTTATTTTATTGTTTGGCAGATATGCATAGTTTTGCTCTCTGAAATTGTATTTATTTATATTGTTTTGCACCTGGTGTTTGTGTAGGAGGGTATTAATACGATCTGGCTATTTTCTAATGTTTTAGGTGGAAGATTTTGTGGCTCCAAATGGTAAAATCAGCCTCATC
>JAOBRC010745895.1:0-10252 GCA_027575255.1 Scolionema suvaense | reverse complement strand
ACTGCTATGAAGGGAATCTTCATGCATGACTCTAACATTTGAGCTAAAATTATTTCTTGACATTAGTTCTCCTTTAACCATATAAAACTGCGGGAGTAACAGCAGGCCTTCAAATAATTTTTTGTGCTATGTCAGTCATGTGTTTGACGGTACCACTAGAGTTGTCGGTCATAATTTTTCCCCGTCAATGCTGGCTATAGGCAAGACAATCTCTCTCATCTCTCTCATCTCAGCATAGTCATATTTATGAAATCAAGGACGCATCAAAAACCTGTTACATAAATGGTTAATATATGACAGGCATCATCATTGCCATCATAAATACAGGCTTAGTGATTCAATAGCGGAGGTAAACTTTTTGCAAATTTCATTATAATTGATACTTAAATCGGATTAAATTTCACGAGATTAAATTTCGGGACGTCAAAAATTTGCGAAATTTTTTGGATTAAACTTTGCGAATGAGCAGTTTGAAAAATTTTGCGTGGATTTAGTTTTGCAAATGATTAAAATTTCGCGTGGATTAAATTTCATGAGTGGAAATGTTTTAAGAAAAACTAACAATATTTAATTTCCTGCATCGCCGTTAGTTTTGGGTGGATTGGACATACGTTACCTGGTGAAAGTTGTTATGACCAATACCAAAATAAATTATGAAATTTTATGTTTTACATTGAGCCGAACCCTCCAGTCTTCCCTGGTTCTCTCCTATGTGACGATTTCTTGGTGAAATGTGCTGAACCAAAGGAGAAGAAAATAATGCTCTCAGGGGCACATGGCACAAATTTCAGATTTGTATCACACCTGTGAAGTAGTACTTAGGTGAGGACTAGCTGTGGTGCCTTGTCTACTCAACTGGGGGTTCTACAGGGCCGTTGTGAGCCCCCCAAGCGTGTTCAGCTTTCGCTAAATGAGGCTGTCAAAAGCTACAAAATACCTAAAATTTACTCCATGACAATAATAGTCAGCTGGGAAAAAGAATGCAGAAAAAAGCAAAGATAAGGTTTACAATTTACGAATTGAGGTTTTGCCGAATTCTCCTGAGAGAAGAGGCATTGCCAGTCATAAACCTCATACAAAGTTTCACATTTGCAGATATTTTAATGTTTGAGTTGTATTAATTTATAAAACAAACTTTTTTTAGAGATTAATTCCAGGGGGAACTAATGGTCTTAAAAAGCTGCGCATAATATATTAGAATGATCCAGTTTGGATTAACTCTGGTACGAGTTTTGTTTTGCTGGGATTACTGGTTCAAAAGTTAGTTTTCACTGTTACAGTTTTTGAACCCCTTTGGGGAGAGTGTCCTCAAGGTAAGAAGCTGAGATTTGATCAGCTGTTCAAACATTTTTAGTTTTATGGTGGTAGCACATTTGAGACGATCATTGGGAGCTCCTCGCAGTATGATAAAATGCTGGGGCCTGGGTACTAGTCAAGAATATTAAACACTTTTTCGCAAACCTTGATGCCCCTCCACTGGAACAAATGCTTCCAGATGCATTGAAATCAGTGCAGAATTTGCCAAGGTACAGCTTTGCCACGAGGGTACTCGTTACCTAAAACTTACCAAACGTGAATGGTGGAGCCTTATTTTTCCTGGTGAAATAATTGTTTCTGGGCTTCCTCCAGGAGGGTACCTAAAATTTGATCTAGGCCATTTGAGAGGTTCCGTGAGAACTTTTCGCAAATGTCTCTGAGCAGGAATCTTGATAAAAGTGGTTAGAACCTCTGAAAAGCTCTGAGCAAGACGATACAGGCTCGTTTGTACACCCATCTTTGATTGTTAAAAACATAATAAATTTGTTTAAAATCCCATTTATCAATAGGAAGACTTGCTCAGACCTACACAAAAGGGGGGGGAGGTGGGGTAATTTTTAACCGTCTTGATGGGGAGAATATATAATTATGGGAAATTTGAATCAGATTCAAGCAAACAAAGGACAATTTTGGGCCAGAAGGGTCTGAAAATTGCCAAAAAAGGTTAAGTGGGCATTAGAATCCAGGCCTCGATATTACAGCCGGGCAGCATCACTTGGTAGTTTTTAGTCAAATTACATCTGATCAAAAAACCCACAATCTTCAACGGTTTCCTCTGGACTTGACTTGCTAACTCTTGGCAGCTTATCCAAACAATAACATATCATTCTTCAATAAAAGATACCCATTACAGGGAACTTGAGACAAAATATAAGACCACGTGAGACAAAAAAAATCTCCTGCATCCAACCTTAGAAAGCCTGACAACTGTATCACACAATACAGGTGATATACCCTGTATCCACCCTTGGCTCTGAGAAGAACTTTGCCTCAAAGAAGCCAAAGGAAACTTAGTCTATGGACATAAGGAAATTATTTCTGAAAGCCAGCAAGAAATCCAGAAGTAAAAAGACAACAAACAATGTTGTCATTATAGATAAGTGGAAACTTATGATTTTATATTGTTTTTCTGTGTTTTTTTTTCATTAAAAAGAAAGAATAGCAAGCCAGAAAGAAGCAAGAATAAAAAACCTAGATGGATTTGATTTTGCGAATGAGCAATTCGGAAAATTTTGTGTGGATTTAATTTCGCAAATGAGCAATCCCAAACGATTTGGCAAGATTTAATCTCGCTAAAGTTAATCCGATTAATGTAGAACAAAGGATAGTTTTCTTTGCAAAATCGAAAAAATGAAACAAAATTATTACCACCCTGAAAGAAAACATCCCTCCCTCAAATGTCCCTCCCTCTTTTAACATCTAACATCAATTGCAGTTTTGCATCAACAGAGCAGTCCATAGCTCATGCTCTTGGAACCCTGTGCTTACATTTGAGCATGCGCAGTCAGCTTTTTTCATTTGGAGTTCAAGAGACCGAGCAGAGATGGATACAGGCTTGTTTTTTACCATTTCTGGTTGTTTGCAATCTGCTGTTTTGGGCATAGATAGGAGTAGATTGTAAGTCCTTGCCTCACCTCCTACAGTTTGGCAAGCATATTTACCAAGTTGATAACTTGATAAGAATTCTGCAAAATTGGATTTCAGAAATTCATCGGCCACAATGACCGACCAAAGGCATTCCATCGTTGGTCATCAGGTGATATCTATCAGTCAGTGACGGATGACCAACCGCTATTTGAAGTCTTGAACAGGCAATGCAGTTGTAAGAAACATAAAACCTGCACCTTCATGGACTTTAAGAAACGTAAAGCAGACAAGGGAGCGAGAATATGTCCATTTTTCACGTACTGTCAGTGGTATCTGTGGTGCAATTCTCATGTTTTTTTTTACAAGGGCAATTTGTCTTGAGTGGGAAGTACCTGATGATCTAACTACAACGTTTCATAATACTTCATGATGGACATCCCAGTAAGGATCATGAACCTGATCACATTCCTGTATCCCAAGACTTTCTACTTCCAGTCACCATTGATCCTGATTTATCTATCCTGTAGCATAAGTTTCACCTTGATAGCGACAACTAACTGTAGCGGGACCCTGGATAGGGGACACTACACTGCCAGTATTCAGTGAGAACATGGTACTTGGCTGCTCTGTAATGACAAGGCTGTCATTCCATGTACGAAATACATACCTGGTGCTTCATCGTCGCATCTACTTGTTTACTGCCACTCAACTCCGAGCCATTCTGTTTAAGCCATTCAGTCCCATCTGTAATGTGCAGGCTCTTTTATTTGGCAAGCAATTGATGATTGTTGCCACCTACCACTTGCCCCGCCTGTACCCTTTTATTTTTTAGGATATTTGGAGAAGCGGCAAAATCCTAGTATGAGTTCCAAATAGATGGAGTTCTGCTTTATCTGATAAAGAGCCTGATCAGATAACCTCCGAGGAAATTGCTTGAGTAGCCAAATTAACTTTATTCTAACTGCTTATTTCCCTGTCATAGGGCATGACAAATGCTCATGTAGGAGAGCCTACTCGTAGTGGAAAAGAGAGTAGACCCTATGGTCGAATTCCCCTGAATGATCCCGCGATTGTTTAGTTTAAGTGTTTCCTCCTGGCCTTGAAGTTACGACCATCTCAATGGTAACCTATATCATGTTCAATACATATAGCTAAAAAACCCAAAATTTTCAGAAAAATAAAATTGTTTGAGCTGAAGCTTGATTAAGAAGCACCAGGAGCCAAGGTGAAGTTCCCGCAATGGCAAATGAGATAAAGTTTTTATGATGCTTCACTGAAGTGATTCAAAAGCACAGAACTTTAGGTATATAAATCCCATAACCATACTAAATTAAGAAGATCTTTCAGGCTTTCTCAAGCTTATGACTGCACAGCCAATGAAATTCACCTCGACATTTGGCAATTGGCGAGCCATATTGCGTTTCTAGCGTGTAGCCTCGGCAAAAAAAGTGCCGAGGTATCCACAAGCAAACCCGTAAATCAGATTCTTTATTAAAATGTTTCCCAGTATGTAACGTTTCCCAAGTGCGTTTGACAGAACAAGTCTTCACCTTTTTTATTTTTATTAATAGAGCAGCGAAGCTCTTTATTTCCTTCTATCTTCCATCTTCCTATCCTGCGCGATACCTCTTCTGCAAGTAAAAGCAGTCAAGCAGCCAAAGGTCAAAATTTCACACCATGTCATGCACATGTGTTATTGGGTTAAATATACTTGGAAACATTTACCTGTTGCACTAGAAATTAATTTAGAAAACCTCCTAAATAAATTTCCTGCGATATATTGGATCTACAAAAGCTCCACATTGGCACGGCAGGAAGTAAACAAGGGCCTTGTTCAGAAGCTTTACTTCTCTTGCGATCGGTTAATATTGCGTAGGAAAGTGTTACAAAGTACACCCCTTCTACGGGTGGTTGATGCTGTGTAGAAACGTGTCCTTTTCTTGGAAGTCTCCATCGGTTGACCAATCAGGTTCTTGGCATGTTCGGAATCATAATGGCGCATCTCGATTTAAAATGGGGGTGGCAACTGTGACGGATCTCACTTGTTTGGGTTTGTTGCAGAGTAAACAGCAGGCGCTGTCGGTTTCCACTCTCTTCTCATGTTGTTTTTTTCAAATTCAGCTGGGCAGAAATTTCTTTCAAACTTGTTCAGGTTACAGGATAACACAAAGAAAGCAGTCAACGATTTGTATGAATAGCTATTGTAAACTAATAAGGCTAGTCAGTCTAAACAAGAACAGCAAAGTATATATCAAGCACACAAACAGCAACATGATCAAGACCAATCAATCAAACTGTATGCATTAATAACATAAGTGATATGACAACATAACAAGAGGAATCGGAATTAAATAAACATTGTTCAAAACTGATTTCAGCATTCTTGCAGCAGCAGAATTTTATCTGTCGTAGATTCAGATTTAAAGCCTAGGCCTATCGTCTATGCAACAACCATAATGTTGGAGTGACCGACTTGTTTACATCTCTCGGCTATTTGCCGTGGTGATTGCCGAAGAGGTGCATGGTAAGACTGCACATTTTTTTTGCCTAAGCATTGCCGAGGTATATTTGCCAAAGGGGCCTTCACCTCGGCAAATTATATGCCGAGGTTAACTTGTCTGAATTTCAATGGCTGCTGCAAGATCAGGGTCTTCGTTCCTCAGTAACGGAGCTCTCCCCCTCTCCTTGTAATGAAAGAGAAAGTGGATGGTAATAGACTAGTCAAGTCCCATTCTAAACAAGGAGAGCAAGACACTAGAGCTACAGTGTCACCTCTTTGGCAACTTGTAAGTAAGGACAATGCACTATTTTATGGATTGTAGAACAGCATAGCCGGTCTTCAAGCCTTTCCCCAGCAGCAAATGTATTCAAGGATAACTGTAATGCGAGACAACTTTGCTCTGTAACTCCACCCTACAACTGCTGGGACTCTTAGCATGCATACAATACATGCACTCTTGTCGTTTGAAAATAGGTCAAAACACCCAGTCTTATTTTTCTCGTACTGTTCTCATCTATGCAGTAAACAAGAACATTCAGCTAGGTTGTAGGCTTAACTTGGGTTTATGGTATATAGACACCCTGCTCTGGTATTTTGCCTACTATTTTTCAAGCTCCTGGCTCTAAAGATAGGCTACCATAGCTAAGTTCAGGTTGTTATGATTTGACAGGCATATACCTAGCTACCTTCCCACCAACCGACCTGCCTACCTACTGACCTGATCACATGTATCCTGGAAATTTGACCTGAACTTATGTTTATGGAGGCTGCTCAAAACAACCTGTAGTTGACAGAGGAATATCAATCCTACAGGATGATGCATACTGAAGATGCTTTTGCAAGGTGGCTGAATAATCTTAAGGATTCAAATCTCTCAAATCATGTTGCTTGGGGCGTGTTTCACTCACACTTCTATGCACTTGCATCTTAAAACCTGTTAGTGACCCTATCTTGTGCCATTCTACAGTTCTGCCCCCTTCTCCCCCATATGAACAATTACGAATTCATCACAGTCGGTATCACTTTTTTTTATTTTGATGACATCTGTCTCTGTGAGAATGGAACTCAGGCCATCTGCAACAACTCACATGCTGCCCTCAGGAGGACAATGAGTTTGGAGTATGGGTGAGCAACTATGTTTCCTTCTTCGCGACCTGGGGCAACTAGCAGAGCTGATGAATGATCCTTTATGCAATTTTTCTGTGTTTGGTCCAGGGTGTGCCAAAATGTACAGGCTAAGTATAAAATTCCTATTTCCATCTGAACAGCTGTGCTACTTGTGTACCTTAAGGTTGTTCTTTATATTGCTTTTTTGTCTTTGTTTTTGATTTTTGTTATTTTAGAATTTGATACGTGAAATCTATATGAGATGTTTGATAAGATCGATATCAGCATTCAGGGTTTTTTCTAGCCACTTTTGCTTAGGTCCACTTTTTAGAAAAAATATTGAGTTTTGAAAACTGAATATTTAAAATTTGGGTTGTTTTTGTTGGATGTAGAAGAATGGAGACAGCATTTTGCACAGAATGCAAACATATTTGATGGCATGGCCCTGACTCTTTAGGACGTATTTTTCAAGCACTTATACACTTCACATTGAAATGTCTCTATCCTGTTATGTGGTAGTTCCATATGAAATGGTCTAAACTGGTGAATGTAGGCTGGAGTTTTAGCAAATTGAGTTTCTTATGTCCTATTACCGGACCTAGGAAAATGGCTAGAAATAAACCTAAGCATTAAAGTGCAGGGCTCCCGCTAGCATTGCATTTTTCATCTTTCCCGGTGGTTCCAAGTCCTCAAGGTTGTCAGTGCCTCTCATACTGTTTTGGTTACGTCGGTTTTCCCATAATGGGAGCCTTAATGGCTGGAGCAGGTCTCCATTTGAACACCCACCATCTTAAGTGACATGTTTTTCACTCCTAGAGACTGTCATTTCTATCAACTCCAAGTTAATTGATCTGAATCTCCATTTGAGCTCTTTGCTGAGTTTCCTAGATGGCTTTGATGATGTTCTTTTTCATCGCAATGCGCTGGTAGTGCAGGATTCTGCTGGTGAATTACGTTTTGTGTCTGTTTTCAGTGATCACTTGTGTCATGTATTTACAACATCTTCTGAGAGACAAGCCACTGTTCAAGTACAGGAGGTGAGAATTTTTTCATATTTGTTCTGTGCATTAGCATTTCTTCGTTTACTGAAATTCTATCAGAAAGGTTGTATCGAGTATCAATAGACGAATACTGAGAGTCTGGGCGTAACATTGTCTGTTTCTGCGCTTCTACTCTAGAATGTTTTTGGCTTTACATAGTTTGGCTAATGTGATGGGCCTAAATTCATGAATGCAGTATTATGCATTTAGCCCTGTTCTTGAGGGGATATTTTAATATGGATTGGATTTGTACGGTGTATAAAAGTTCCCTCTCCGCCTGGTTCGAATTAAAAAGCAAAGCAACTATGAAGCCAAAATTTCAACTTAGTTATTAGGCTTAGTTATTTTTATTTGGTTTCTAAAATTTGTTAACATTTTGCCCTTGTCAGTCAATTTTTATATGACTTCTGTGAAAGAGTCCTGTAAAGTGAGGTCTGTACATTCCGTTCTTTCGTTCATCACCAATGCATTTTCCCGCATAACTCAATATATTTTTATGAAATTTAGGAAAAGTGATAGAGCTGAAGTTTTGAACATTTTTTGTTTGGCTTGCAGGTGCCAATTTGGTGCTCAAGAATAGCCATTTTCTTTTTTCAAAATATTTCAAGATCCATCATTCATTACTTTTTTTGTGATCTTTGGTGTGAAAACTTCACAGTGATTGCAGCTACCTTATTACGTCAAATTAAGCCGCGTACTTAATTATGCCGCACCTTAAAAAATGTGGCTTAATGAAAACTCGGCTTAATTAATGACGCGGCTTAATATAATGCGGCTTAATATAACGCGGCTTATTTAAAGACCGGGAAAGTTTAATAGAAAAACTCAATTACAGCTGGGCGACTTTATTCAATACAATATCACTGTTCACTTTAATCAATCACTACTTTCTACTTTGGTATTAAGTTCGTCTAAAATATCCTTGCATTCATCATAATAGTTGTAAAAGTCAATCAGTTCTAACTTTTTCTTCAGTATTAAGTGACTCCTGCGGCTTAATTAAAACCTCACAAACTCCTAATTTTGTCATAGTGCAGCTTAATTATAGTGCAGCGTAATTTAATGTGGCGGAATTAGATATGCGGCTTAATTTGACGTAATAAGCTATGTTATGAATCATGTGTCATATCAGAGAAACTCTCGGATTTACAATTTGCATCGCGAAATGGTGACTTTCAAGGTTTTTGTTGAAATATGTAACCTTGCCAGTGATTTTGCATGTTCCGAAAAATGTGTATCTTTGACAGAAACGCTTGCAGATATGGCGGTGAAACGGACAGGATAAGCCTTGTGTTTTTGAAATCGCAGTGAATTGGTAGGAAATGTTTGGGATACGTACCAGAAACGAATTGGAAGAGTATCACGAATGTATCAGATGTGTATCGGAAACGCTAAAGATGCACCTGCAAGAAATGGTTTAGATACACAGTACAAGGTTGATACATGTACAAATGAGTTAAATTCACCTCTATGAAGACAGGCCCGTTTCCATCCTTATATGGGTTGCGACTCACCATTTTGACGGCCAGAAATAATCGTATTGCCAGTTGTGTTGCCACTGAGTTGACCCATAACCTCTTTCATCAGTCATATGTATAAAAATTCATGTGTCAATCATAGGAAGTGGAAAATAGCTTCTTCAAAGTTCGTTTATCAATCACTCTTTTATGTCAATGAATCATAAAACTCTAAAGTAGCATCGCTGCAACTATCACTCACGTCACAACATCTCTCTTGCAGTCTTGCTATCCCCTGCTTACTAATTCTTTCATTCTCTCAAGCGAAGTGCAATGCTGAAAAGCACATTATCAATAACCTGCCCAGTGGTGCACAAAAGAAGATTAGATGATCAGCAAGCGCTGTGCTGCCTGAGCTAATAGAGTTTACATCTTGTCGTTCACAAGACCTAGTCTACTTTCAACTGCGACTCTGCGAAACACTAACCATTTGGCTGAATGTGATAGAAGGCCGTGTGAAACGCATTTATGATTGCATTAGATTCTGTATTTCACTTGGAGGACAGCAATTTTTTTTTTAACGGAAAATGTGACTTATGTAATTATTAATTCAACCAAAGGATAATGTAAATAATAAAAAATAAATCGTTTTGAAACTCTAAGCGGTTCCCAGTTCTTAGAATAAATTTGTGTAGTCTTAGTTCAGACCAAATACTTTCTATTTGTCTGAAAGTTCACACAGAAAGCTGATATAGACAGATACATGATGTTTTCTGAAATACTGTGGCTTTCTGGACTAGTGGCTCTTCTGATGAAACACCTATCCCTAAAACCGTGTATTCTGCAGACTGATTGAATACTTTCATTTTGACTCTTTCGCTACGCAGCCTTTTGTGTGAAGAGACGCATGCACTATTAGGAAGCTATCATTTCGGCGACTAATGCAATTGTAAACCGGCATTTAGATACCCATGCAACATCCGAAAACATACATATTATATACCAAAAGAAAGCTGAAATAATTCTCTTTCTGATGAAACCAACAAAAACTAGCTACTTGTGAAACCAACAAAAACTAGCTACTTGTTGGTTGGAGACTCAGCTGACTCTCATGTGAGGTTTAATTCCGATAAATTCTAAATTTTGTAGAAAAAAAATTGCGAAAAATGACATAATTCTGCTAGAAAAAAGACATCCTTCCGTTCCATCCAAATAAAATGATTACAATATTGTATGCCTGTACT
>JAOBRC010745784.1:0-10254 GCA_027575255.1 Scolionema suvaense | reverse complement strand
TAAGTGCACAGAAAGGAAAGGTGATCTGACGCAACCAGATAAGCGTATCACGCATTCAAATGATTGGAGACGACGCCGTAGTAACGGAACAAAGCATCATGGGATCGCATGACACTTGCGCGAAATGCTTGTGTTCATAACGACGACGTTACTCATCGCGATGAATTTTGTGAAGAATAGAAAGGTTATTCACTCATTGCAAAGGAAATGCAGGCAAAAGAATACTATCTGAACCCAGAAAAGGAACTCATGCACAGAAGGCAATAATATCAGCATTTATAAGGCAGCCATGGCGTTTTATACTCTAGCTGCTATGGTTCAGGCATTATGGTATTTTAACTGTACCTAGGCTGGGGGGAGGGCAAATCGCCGCCAAATCTTGAAGTCACAGTCTTCAGGGATCTGAAATGGTTCAGTGGTAGCACAGCTGAGGGTCGAAGGTTCGAATCCCACCGGCTACTACTGGTAAGAGCGAAATCTCAAAAGGCTAAGGCGGGTAGGGGATGAGTAAAACCTAGCACTGAGTGATAGTGAAGCAGTGAGCAGAGAACGAATCTGCAGGTCTTGAAAAGTAATTTTTAGATGCAGGTTCTCGCTGACAATTCATAAAATTTATCAAGACATCGGATGACGTAAAAATGTCCAAATTTGGGTCAAATCTTATTGTTCTACTGTTCCTTTGTTAAAGACAATTGGAAATGGTCAATTTTGTCCAAATCCTAAAATACACATCAACTTTGCCTTAACCCTTGAAGTGTTCGTGTTTTTTTAGCTACAATCCCGGTTAAAACATATTGGCACGCATGCGCATTTTTTCCATGTTCCGTACCACGAATGAATGGAAATAGGTCGACAAGTACCGAGCCGCAAAACGGGGTGGGACGTTCGGTCTTTCCAAGACAGACTTTTGAAAATCATGTTTTTGGCATTTTTAGGGTAAATATAGGGTGTGATATAGGGCCTGTTTTTGGGCGTGGCTTGGGATTTTTTATATTTTCAGGCAATTTAGAGAACAAAGGGCATGCAATTCGGTCTACTAGCCTAAATTGCCAGAAACTGCACTGAGACTGTAGGCAGAAGTTGCTAAACGCCTGCAAAACATTTCTTGATGCACTTGCCATTCAAAGGCTTTTACAAGCAAATGTCGTAAAAAGCTCATTTTTTATTTGGCTGAAAAAAAGCCTTTTGTGCCAAATAGCTTTTGTCCGGGACAAAAGCTATGTTGTAGCTATGTTTCAGTGGGAGGGTCAATGTGAACCCCCCCCTCTCTGTAACATCTTCAATACTTATGCTACAAGGTTGAAACTTTCCTGGTATATAGAACAACCCTTACTCTTGGTGTTAAAATAATATTATATCAGAAATATCATTACTATGCTGACATCAGCAGCTTTGTGAAGATGACGTAATCATTTTTTGGTGAATTTTGGTAAACCTGGGCTAGATAAATTTCCTCCATTTTGAAGATTTTTCTTGGCCTGGGCTTGCAAGAGGTTAATCCTGAAGCAGATACCTTGGATATAGAAACTTGTACCAGAAAAACACAACATTTTTACAATTTTTACCATGAGTACAAATCCAACCGTTTTCCTAAATTATGACGTCATGTGTCACGTGACCTACTTCAGAATTTTCTTTTTGCACCAAAACGTTTCTTGATAACTCATTGGAAAAGCTGTCAACATTTACTTCCAACAGATTTGTCTTTCAAAGAATATTTAAGAATAACTGGGTGGGGGGGGGGCATCAAGTCTGTCAGAAAGCATTGTGAAAACTAGAAAACGCTTGTAAATGATGGTTTAGTGCAAATGTCACTGAATTCATCTTTTTGTGGCGACAACAGGCATGCCGTTTCCTCTTTCATATTCTTGTTTTCAAGTAAATTTAGAGGAAATAATTATTTCATCCATAATAGCTTGGAACTGGAACTGTACGGTTTAATTGCATAGACAAGTACTTGCCTGGCCTGTTTCATATTTTAACTAGGTTTCACGGGGTATTTTAAGTCTTCAAAATACGAATAAAACTGGATGCACCGATAAATTCGAATTTCCATAGTAAGAAATCGTCGTTTTTTAATTGGCCCTGTAGGCCCAGCGCCTATGCAAGGTTTTGGGGCATGCATTTCTATCAGATAAAACTTGAGAAGAAAGCTTTTTCTTGTCCGGTAAGAACATTTCGACGTTTCAGTCGAACTACATCGAATCTCAGAGACGTCAGACCAGACACCCAGATCAGCGACCAGAAGTTTTTTCTATTTGCCTTTAAGAACTAGCACAAGTGCAAACCCTTTCTAACCCTGATTGTAATCTGGAACCCTCTCTGCAAAATTCCTGGATCCGCCCTAAACCTATTGAATTGGATCTGCTTCGCCCATCACATAAGTCGAGGGAGAGACAAAATCAAATGATCAATAATGCATGTGCATGTGACTGTAAGGAATGCAACGTATGGTTTTTATTGTGAAAGTGAAGGAGCAGACGCGTTTCATTGTCATGAGACAGATGACACACATATCTGGAAACTAAGGTGAAGCAGAAAGGTTTCAAGTAATGAAGGAGTTTATCGACAGAAAGGAAAGAAGTAGAGAAAATTGCATGTATATGTTGCATGTAAGTGCCATCGTTTTGATACAAATAGATCATCAAACCCAGTGGTATTAATTTCTTGGCATCAACGTTAGGGGGACTGTCTGCACCACCAAAAATCTTCAAAATAAAAGCGCTAGAGTTATGCAAGAGACACTGTTGGTAAGATTTTTTTCGCTTTCTACCTTCAGACCACATCTGTCACGTTCTTTTTTTTCTCACTTTATTTGCTATAAATTGCATCGCCTTCAAGCCCTTTTGTTTATAGGCTGTATTTTAGTAGTTGTTAAGAGTCAAAATTGCCCTGAAGAAGCTAAAGTCACACCCCATCATTGAATCTAGTTGACGATGTGAAGGCCTTGTCGAATTGTACGTGTTCTTCCTGCACATCACTTCACCATAGGGCCAGGTTTTTATCAATATCCACTCTAGCTTCTTAATAGAGACCTGGTGCATATCGCCGTTTGGAAGTTGGACTGGCTTATCGGTAGTGACCTTGCCTTGAGCACCCAAGGTCAAGGAATCGGGTACTGGAGGTATGCATGAAGTCCTTGGTTGGAGGCAGATAGTGGTCCAGATTAACCTAACTGACTGATAATGAAGTAATGAGCAGAAAGCAAATCCACACAACTCGACACAGATGGTATCGAATATTCTAGCTCAATGGCTTTTTTTCTCTATAAATGTAGCCATGATAAGCCTCTCGTCGAGTGAAGATATTTATAAGTCTAGCATCTTGAATTCATTTTGCGTATTTTCCTCATCATTAGTCGGTGGAATACACTATACAAATTACAATAACCAATATGTGGATTACAATATAACTAATACTACTAAACGTATATGAAACACTGTTCCATATAATACAAATCCGTTCCGTACTTCGGCTACGAACGTCTCTCTCCCAAAAAGCGTGAATATGCCGCTCTCTAGATACAGACTATCACGTGGTGCATCTTAAAAGAACCTCAATTCCTCAAGTCGGTTCATAATTAAAACCTTCCAGTCTTTACTCGCGGTCTTGGCAGCTCGCATGTCCATCACGGACAGAAGATTTTAATTATGTGATTTGGTATGAGTTTGTTACAGAAGGTTTTAAAAAATGATGGCAAAGTGAAGGGAAAAACTGCAATTTTTCAGAATTTTGACAGATTTGTGCTCCCATGACACAAATTTGCAACGTTTAAAATGCTTTAAAAAGCAAATTCCCGCGTCTTGAAGTATTATTTGCCAGCACCAGATGGCAGACACAACATTTGCAAAGTACACCCACGCGAGATAAATGAAGGGAAAACTCTTTAGCAGGCAAAGAAATAACGTAAATTGCATTTGAAGACCATTTTCGGCATCTTTCAACATGCAATGCATGATTTTTCATTTTGAAACTGATTTTTTGGTGAAAAAAAAGTTTCTCCTAATAACGTTTCCAGCAGCTACCGGCCTTCGCAGGAGGTAGCAGTTGAAGCCCAGAGCCAGGAAAATCCCAATTTCTGGCAAATCACACCTAAAATAAAATGCCATACAGTAATATTAAAGCATAATCGTACTTTGCATGCATGTTCAAATTAGGAGACTCTATCATGATGTGATATTCCTCGTTAATCTTCGGAATGCTTTCGAGAGGACTGCTGTCTATGATTGAAAATATCACATGAATCTCTACAATATCTTCAGAGATTGCAGATATGCTATAAATATATATAATAAACTTAATTTTGTATACCAAAGGAGCTGTTTTCAGCAAAAATGGGAGAAAAAAGGCTAAAAATAGATCTTTGGAGCAGTATACATTATATCAATGGAGCAAAACTACACCGTTCAGGCGTGAAATGCATATTTGTCCTAATTTCACATCATTTTGATGTGGTCAGCAAAAATTGAGTGGTGTCACTCACTTTTTGAAATCCACATGGTATCTTCCTCATTGGGAGTACTTCCAATTCACGCCACTTGTGTCTTCTCCACTGTGGGTATTCATACGCATTGCAACTTCCCCATCAGGGGTATATTAGATCCGCACCACATACTTCTTCCCCATCGGGAGTAGACATTGCCAAACCGCAATGCGTCTTCCCCACTGTGGTTATTTTCTACAAACGCCACGAGCGTCGTACCTACCGGGAGTACTCTATAAACAACCACAGGGCATTTGCCCAAATCGCGCCACGATTGTTGCAACTTTCTTTTTCTTTTTTTTTTTAATGGGCTTTCTCCATCGACTGCAGAATTCTAATAAATAAACTATGGAACAATTCTGTAAGTTTAACTTAAGATTCAGGTTTCTAGCAGGAAAACAAGATGTTCGGTCAGGTCCTGTTTTCTAAAAGCTGGCAATCAAACAAAAAAGATAAAACGAACAAATAACTTAACTTACGCTTCAACACATTCACATGTAGTCTTCAAGGAAAAGGCATGCAATAAATAAAGCCTGGCTCTTGATTACATCTCTTCTATCAAAACCAATAAGAGGTTTTGATATAACAGAAATCGCTAATCATGTGATCTTATGCAAATGAAGCAAATGAAAATCTCCTGGGATATTCCAAAGTCCAGAACTACAATGATGGTCAAAGGCACAACCAAAACACCATAAAACAACATGCTATAAAACAAAGCAAACGCTGAATAAGAGTACATTGTTGCAACGGAAGTTTCAAACTGCTCTGCAGACATGCTACTACCGACCCTACGAGTTCCGCTTGGCCACGTCGACTGGGCGCACCAAAATGTGAGTAACTCATGCATAAAATAATTGTGTTTCAAGATGCTATACACGTTGAGATACTCTAGTTTGGATATCTTGTGAATAAATACTGTATCTGCGAATCAGCGGGCGCACATCCGTCGTGATAAAATCTTTGATCATTCTATTTGCCACTTATTTCTAATTTGTAACTTACATTGTTCCCTGCTGATGCTTGGCTGCATCTATTCGTGAAAAATTAAGATGTTTTCGCAATTTTCGTGTAGTCAGATATTCAGGGGTATTCATGAGTTAGGGGACCTCGTGGACAACTTTAAGGTACCTTTGAAGTTATTCATGTCCTGCGATTGTGCAAGAAACTTGCATTTATGCCAAGCGCACTGAATAAGTGAATGATGTCACTAGCACCTTTCTTTCTTTCGTTCTTTTTGTCGCAGAAATAATGCATGTGGTAGCACCGTGCGAGAGATATTCAATTTTTGATATCTGGTGCATCCGTGGCCTTTTCTGCGACACCGGAATGATGTTCAGATATCTGGCATCCGTTAATAACGCCCTAGTCGCACTGATTTCTGACAACAAAGCGATCAACATACTCAGATTCCACAATTTGTATTTCGATTATCAATTTTCAGATAGCAAAAAATTGACTAACAATGCTATTCAGGTTTTCATGAGGCTATCCTTCAGGTTCCCGTGAAGTTAGTAGAAAATGGGAGGCTGTGCGAAAGTCTGCTTTCGAGATATGGCCGTTCTACCACGCAATCTAAAGCAGAATCCGCATAGAAGAATCTACACGTAACAACGCTGAATTAGCTTTAGTACAGTTTTAGTCATGAAACAAGAATCAGATGGCCAGAACTTGATTGCCAATCGGCAGACAAAGGCGAAAAAGCCAAATAATTCGGGTTTTTTTGTTTTGTTTTGCAGCCAATGCAGTGTACTTGAAAAGGCTGAGGCGCTTACTAATACTCAATCTCCCCTTTATAAGATGCTTCAGTAATGAAGCATTCCTTGCTTGCATGCTCTGAATGAGCATGAGTCCCGAAATGATCAGAAATATGTTATCAACTAACTACGTCTGTTGCTCACTTTATTTGTCAGTTGCAGATAACCAATTTGCTTGTGACCTTTTCTGCAGTTGCAGTTGTTTGATAATTTATGTGGCCATACAATTCCGAACAATGAATTTGACAACTTCCATTTTCTACACTTTTTATGAAAATGATCAATCCCAAGTCACTTCCAACAACAAACCCAACGACGTCATTTACAAATCACTGGAGGACCTCATGCAGAAACTGAAATCCATCATATAGATGCTTATCTTTCCTTGATTTTTCGAACACTATCAAGATCCTTTCCACCATGGCGTGTTGCCGTCGACTTTGAATTCTGTGCAACTGTGTATTTAATTTCGTTAAGGTATGTTACAGATGCGTAATTTATGCACAAAACGTATACGGAAAAAATTAAATTTAACAGTTATTGCTTTAGAATTTCCGTCATTGCTTTTTCCCTGCATAATATTGCTATTAATTATTAACATGGTAGGGAGCACGTTCATTGAAGAGCAGTATGAGCGGATAATGAACTGTACCGATGTTTAACCGAAACTACATAAATATGTTTCCCGTGTCCAAGAATGCGTAACATATAGTGGTTCCTCTTTACGTCTGAAATGCAAGTTGCTACAATATATTTTGCTGCAATTTTGGTTACAATGCAACTAAATTAGTAATAGAGTCTCATGGGAAGCATTGACTGGTTAAAACTCTCTGCAACCAAAACTACAGCATAGAAAACACCGGTGTATGCTACTAAATCTCCTTTCAATCTGTGGAGATGATATGCAAGAGATGAAAAGCAAACTTAATGAACAGCGCCAAGTTGGGCAAATTGTCAAAGATGTCTTACTCAAATGGAAAGGTATGTTTCTCTTTCTGCGCTTTTTTCGTAGTCGATTGAAAGCAGAAACAACTGTTAATGTGTTAAGTAACTTATAAAACTTGTAGCCAGCTGAGCGACAAACTGCTATTAGGCAAACCTCTGGCTGCTATATGATGTTCGGCTGCAAATCCATCAATCCAACTTTATTTTATAATAATACCACCTGAGCCGTGTTTTAGTGCTTTGTCGACAAATTATACCGTGGAAGCAATTTTATCCCAGGCTCCATATTGCCTAGATTTTGGGTCCATCTATGCCAACAATCGATGAGTTTTTCGACGTTGGATGCTTCAAAGAAAGATCGACAAAATGTGTGCAATGCAAGTTACCACTGCCCTTAAGTTAAAGTTGCATATAAAATCTGTGAACAAGCAATTGCTTTTGGAACCGTGAAACGAGGTCAACTAGCAATGCGATGCAAATAATATACAAATAGTACTACACAGTCGAGTAACTCACAGAAGCGCAAAAAAGAAGGAGAAAATCAGTCATCCAGCATTTTAAAAGTATTCCACTCTGTCAATAGTATACCGAACAGTGGCATATAATAAAAGACTGTTTATCTCTATTTTACATCTCGGTTGTAACACAGAATAGTCGGTTGCAATACAGAACGATCGGTTGCAACACAGAATGATCGGTTGCAATAAAGAATGACCGGTTGCAAAACAGAATGATCGGTTGCAATACAGAATGATCGGTTGCAATACAGAATGATCGGTTGCAATACAGAATGATCGGTTCCAATAAAGAATGATCGGTTGCAATACAGAATGATCAGTTGCAATACAGAATGATCGGTTCCAATACAGAATGATCGGTTGCAATACAGAATGATCGGTTCCAATACAGAATGATCGGTTGCAATACAGAATGATTTCATAAGAAGCTTAAAAAAGGAGAATAACCATTTCAAGGTCTCTTTAATCGACTAGATGGTTGAAGAACCAAAAATGTTAACTAAACCAAACAGTATAGATTTTAAACGGTTAAACAGGCAGAACGTACTATTTTTTCAGTTATGCTCGAGTTTTCCAGGATTATGTGCAACCTTAGAAAGTGTTAGGGGTACGTTTTGCTTAGTATAGAGGCTCAGCTACGAATACTAAGGCTTCATTTGAAATGATAAGTTTGCACGAGAAGAGAAGCCAGTTTTTTGCGAATTAAACCCGAACCAGTGATTACTACGAAACTTTGTGACATTTCCCATGCAAAAATTTTGGGTCATTTACAGGTGGTAGTATGACGTAAGGTGACAAATTTCAGGAAATCGAAATTTTTAAAAAACTTTTTTCTGGTTTCTGTGCAAGTTTTTAGTGTTCCTGTGTTTTTCCTTCTGTTATTACGTTCCAAACATTACTGCTGAGTCTGCATTAATTTAAAACTCCTTTTGTACCTTTAGCACTTCTGGCTCGGTCCCAGACCCCCAACATGCATGTCACAGAAAGACGAAGATAAAACTGAACTTATAACACAATCTTCTAAGTACCTACCAAGTTTCATCCCAAGTTTAAGGGTTAGGCAACCCCCATACCCCCCCCTTGCTTCCCGCCCCCCGTTCCTTGGAACAAGAGCCACTTGGAAAGTTGGGGTAAATAGAGTTAATTTCTCTTTCTTATTACCAGTTATGATTTGATGATACAGTGAACAGCAATGATATATATATGATACACTACTACTGCTTAGCATTTTCCTTGGCATTGTGATCGCAGTGTTTGTTTCACCACTTGCACGTATCCAGAGGTTTTATCCCGTTTACTTCTATCGGTCTGTATCATTGATGTGGCAAATCGTATCATCTGGTCTCTGGACAGAAATAGTTGTAACTGCAAGCATGGTCAAAATATAATGGTGAGCATGTGCGTTTGTGGTTTGTTTTGCCCCGCGAATGAAATAAAATTTATCAAAGTGTAAAGAGCTGCATATCAGGGATTGAGAATAGGTAATGATTGAGAGATTTGCTATTTCAAACTAATTTATTTGCTATAACCTGAAACTTGCACTTCAGTGAAAACACTTATACGTGGAAAAGTCGCATATAATGAAATCTTTTCGCTCTTCTGACGTATGTCAACTCATTTTACCACACAACCCTAAAGCTTTACGTAAAGGTGAAATTTAAAAAGGGAAAATAAAAAAAAAACAAGTCACCAAATTGCTGTGAAGTGATAAAGCTGGATTTGGAACAAGCGATTCCCCTTTTTGAATGAGGAAGCAAAAAATGAAAAATTTTGAGGATTTTTGAAATTATGTCACCATTATTATATTATCATAGCTATGTTAACCCTATTAAGCCCAGGCTTTTTTGCCTTCAAACCCGAAGGGATCTGTTGGACCCAACCCCCGTAATTTTGTGTGTAATGGTCGTGTAACGATAAAACGTGGCACTCTTATTCTCACGACGACGTAAAATGTTTTCCGATGAGGTCATTATTTTGCCAATGTCGGCCCTTTTTTCAGACATGGTCTCGACGTGTCGGATTTTACACCATTTTGGAAAATTGCTGATATCGGACAAAATAAAGCGACAGCGGGCCATCAAAACCTTTGAAATGAGGTTCTCATGGAAATACCTAACTAAAAAACATGATTTGGAATCAGAGACGATTTAAATTGATTATGACCGCATTGATTGTTCCTCCACAGGCAATTAACAATGACAAAAAAGATACGTTCTGACGGAGCAAGAAAAGAGTTACTCTAAGTCATGTTGAAGGAAAACCAACTGTATCCACAGTCAAAACTCTTTAAACGCACTGAAACTACAGCAACGAAGCTAAAAATTGACAAACATGTTTCGTCGTTGAGACCTCATCAATGTCAAAAGAGAACTTTACTGTTAGCTACTAAGACTAGTAGAAAGCTAGAAAACCCACATCGAGAGGGATTACGTCCATTCTCTCTGAGGTCCAAAGCGAGAAAAGAACGAAGGAGCCGTACGAAAAAGATTTAGAGAACCATGCATTGTGGGTATTTATCAGGTGTAAGATGCCATAGGGTAGGGGTACGAGA
>JAOBRC010745673.1:0-10255 GCA_027575255.1 Scolionema suvaense | reverse complement strand
AGTGATGTATTAAGGCTGGAAACGTTGGATTTTAGTGGCAGCGCAAGTAAGAAAACATTATGTCTTCCGAAATTTGGGTTTTTATTAGTCCCAAAATATGGGAAAAATTCGGGCTTAACCCCGTTTTTTTAAACCCCCTGCTGCATGAATTTTTTCAAATTAGACATTTGCTGAAAGAGCTTATTGAAAGCTATCATTTAAGCCCATAATCGTTGAAAACGGATGAACAGACATGAAATTAAAGCCAAAAAACCGAAAATTTGACCAAAAATGACATTACCCCCTGTCACAAAATGGTCACGTGACATCCCCCTGTTATAGGTATGACAACGAAATTTGTACCAAAAGATGCGTAAGTAAATTCTGTTCTGACTTGCAAAAATTTGCGGCAACAGCTTCGGCTGTTTTTTCGCAGTAAAAAAATCTTAGACAAGGGGGGGTAGAACCCCCTTGTTATGCTAACCGTTAAGTACACTCCCCCAGTGAAACATGGCATCACTGAAAAAAAACATTTTATCTAATACGTCTATGAAGATGAAACTTGTGCCAAAGGATAGCCCATCTTGAGTAAGACATTCTGGCATAGTCACATTTTTCAATCAGTCTCCGCCCCCTCAAAATTAGAACACCCAAAACAGCCAATTTCTTCGAAAATCAAGAACTCAAGAACTAAGAAAGCGGCGAATCTGAAAATATGCATAACGATGAGGGTTGCCAGCCTCGCACCAAATTTCAGGTCCGTACCATAAACCTCTTTCCTCCAAGGGGCAAAACCTAATTTTTTAAAGTTTCACTTTTTCTTGTTACTCTCCTATGCACATTCAACAACGCATAGTTTGTTAGGTTTTAACAAGTCCCTTCCCCCTTTAAATGTTGTCGCCAAATCTTCAAAAATTAATTTTGAAGAAAACAAAAACTTTCAAAAGCTGAAATTTTTCAGACACGACGAAATATTATCAGCGAATGGCCTCACATTAAATTTCAGAATTATTTATCTCATATTTTGGCTTCCAGAGAGTTTTAAATTTGTCAGCATTTTTCAAAAAACGTATTTTAAATTTCTAAGTTAAAATGCCTAATCGGGGAAAATTTTTCTGGACAAAAGTCGAAATCACTTCAGAGTTTGTTTTAAAAACCTCCCCAAGTGTCATACTACGGTTCTCTCTGGAAATGAGTGGTGTACTCGAACTGTGCTTTTGGTGCATTTTAGAAAAGTATTGTCTTCAGAACCACGTAACAATCAAAGCTCAAATGTGACAAACGTTTAGTATCAGGTTAGTACAAACTGCCTATAACATTTGAGCATCGTAGCCTGTCTGGTTCAAAAGTTATTAAATGTCGAAGTGGTACACAAAAGCAACCATTTTTTAATTTGTGCACTATTTCTTGAATAACTCTTGAACGGAGGTGAATTTTCACCGTAATTTCTTTTGAAGCTGTAGACGACCAATATATGCACACAAAATCTGGAACGGAAATTTTGGATAAACTTTTACAAAATTATAGGCTCAGAGCTACACCACCCAGAAACAGCCGGAAAGGTAAACAAAAAACCCCTGTGTCCTTTGCAGTCCAAAATTTACAATAATGGCTAATCACAGCACATACCTCGAAAACTGTTACTACAGTAATAATATCAGTTTACTAAGGCCTTTCACTGACATTCCAGGCCATGTGGTTAGTATTTCAAACATATACGAAAAGTCTAATGATGTATCAATCGAAAAGCACTTGGCACTAAAGGTTGGATCGAAAGCAAAAGAAAAAGCTGGGTTTTCATGAAAATTCATGTAGGAAGTTCTATGTGACTCTTGCGTAAGACGGTCTGAATCTAATGCAGGAAGCGTGAAAACACCTCACTTACTCGGCGTCGAGGCACATAGTTTCCAACTATACCTAGTTTATACGCTGTTGTACATAGGTTAGAATTAATTCTTCGAATCATCGATTTTTGGTTTTTTTGGTCAGAACCTATTTCAGCGAATATTATATTTTTAAAAGTCTAGCGAGGACTTATTATGGCGAACCATAGGAAACTTACAAAAAATCATAGTTAATAGTGATATCTTTTGATGAAAGCTATGGAATATGAGATTTCTGCGTTGAGAAAACAAGCACAAAATTGAATAAAAATCACCAGAAATTGTTTTCTCCGTATTTTTTCAGGGGATTTATTTTTTGCTGCCTCCAATCATTTTTGGCGTGAAGCCTTTTTTGATTTTGGCGAGAATTGATTTTGGCGACTTTTTGGTCGATTCGCCAAAATTAGTACTCGCCAAAAAAGTTCTCACGTGGTTGCAAAATTGGCCTTTTCACCAATCGTCATCATGCAATGCATTGTGGGATGGCCATGGGGAGCACAAACAATTTTTGTCATTCATAGAAACTTCTGCGCGAGAAACTGTCATGAACTTTGCGAGTTTGGGGCTATTTAGCAAAAGTTTGTCTTGCAAAAATGTTTAGAAACATCCGCACACGACAGTTTATCTCACGAAAGTTTTTCCAAAAGACTACTATAAGAGGATTTTTTTTTGCGTAGATTAATTTTGCGACTTTTGCGAATTTTTGCTAAATTCGCAAAATTAAATCCACACAAAATTTATCAAAATGATGTTATAACCTGGCCAAAAGCAAATACAACTAATTTTTCAATCGTTAGTCAATAAAAGTAACTCGAACTCGTTGTTTCTTTCTATGTGCATATCTATAACCTCCTCTGTTTCTTTCGTTGATGCACATTTACCAAATTATTTCCTCACAGTGTCTCTGCAAATCTCTTATTCGCAAAAATAAATCCACGCAAAACGCCCCAAAAATTGGACTCGCAAAAATGAGTCCACGCAAAAATTTATCCCCTTAAGGTATTTCGCGAAAGCTTGTCCTGTCGAACCTACTGTCATATTTTTTTCTTTTGATCTTCATAGCGACAAAAAAACTAAATACATGAAACATTTTGTCTTTCTACAAAAGGTTATTTCGCAAATTTCTGTTGATGTTCCGATTCGCGAAAGTTTATGCAAAACATTTTACGAGTTTTTGACGTCGAAAAAGTTTCTCTCACGAAACTTTCTCCCAATAAAAGTATGTATGTTGCAGCGAAAAAAGTGAATGACCTGGAGTAATCATCAATTTCGTAGCCAGACGATTATTTTCGATAGCCAGGTTTCTGCTGGCTGCTCATCAGTGAACATATGCGTTCTCGCTCAGATAAGAGCAGCGAAAGTATTGATTGAGCAAATAGAATACGTCACTGGAAGGATGGAAATAAAAGTGTAGACAGATAATTAGACTGGGTGGGACTGCTAAGAAATAACTTGATTGAGATTCAATATAAAAGCGAGCACTAAGAAACTTGGAGATGTGACAAACATATAGAGATATACTTCGGAGAAAGTCGTATTTGTTGTGCTGAAGTAAGTTTTTTTTTTAACTTCTGGGTTTTTTTTCTTCCACAAATGTGCCCTGTACGTAGTTGCGTATCTGGGTAAAAGTTTTATTTACGTCTGCCTATTTTTCGTTTCGTGTCGTCTTTTTTAGTTTTGCTGTTTACAGTAATTTGTGTAATTTATATCTCCTTTCGAGATGCTAGCTGCTATTGTAAAGATTTTTGCCCCCTGGCCATCACACAATTTCTTGTATGATGCCGATTTGCGAAAAGGTCTATTGTCGTGTGAACTGCACCCTAATACTTCATTATGAGTCCAAAACTGTCATGTGAACTGCACCCTAATACTTCATGATGAGTCCAAAACTGTGCTTAGCGGGCTGAGACTCGAAGCTATCACCTTTTGTAAAAGTAGAAACAAATATTGCCAGACGTTACTAACAACGTTCAGCCTTCGGCCTTTTTTCTGCCAGAGATTAGCAGTTTGCTGTCACCGTTGTTCGAACGAGTAAACATTGATGATGAAACAGAGCTGACACCCAGATATACACACTGCCAATAGAAAGAATTTCTCTTTTCGGGACTGCAGTTGGCATCAGCAAGGTGTAGGTAAGTAAATTTTGTGCTGGCAACCACGTCTCACGTGCAACTGGTTGATATTGTAAGCACACTCTCGAGGAAAACTATCTAGCTACAATCCCAGTCAAAATATATTGGCACGCATGGGCGTTTGCGTAAGATCTTAGGATATAGGACGTAGAACTCACTCCAGTGGCACAAATTACTAGAAGCTACATAAAGACACCTGACTCAACTGATTCACCTACTGGGAAAAAAAATTTCTTTAAGTAAAAAACCAATTCAAAGCTCTTTTTATGTCAAAAGTGCTGAAAAGCTCGTTTTATTTTTTCCGAAGAAGCTGTGTTTACCAAATATTTTATCCACGATCGCAGGTTCAGTAACTTTCATCTTCGCATCTGCAAAGCATTCGAGAATTTACCTGTTTACCTGCCAACTTATATAGTTATTTTTGCGGTTATGTAAATAACAATTTGTTTTACAAGATAAAAGAATCAACGAAAATGTGTCCTAATAGGCCAGCCAAGCTTTAAAGGCTCTTTTTCCGGTATAATATGCTTTTCCGTTCCTGCCTGGGGCGTGTTCATATCTTCAGAATAAAAACAGAGAATGCAGACCTTTTAAAACAGAATATATGACTGAGCTGGTGTGATGACCCCGTTCCAGTGTGTAATCGTACTATCTGCAGAGTGTTGAACTGGAACCGGACTCATCCAGCTTACGTTATTTGGAGAAGCTTTCGCGAGGTCAAAAATTCGCGAAATGTTTTTGGATAAACTTTCGCAAATCGTTAAATCACAAAACAAGTTCACGAGATAAACTTTCGCGTAAAGAAAACATTTTGCAATTTGGCAAGAAGACCCTGAACCCCCCTTCCCCCAACGAAAATGAACATTGGACTGAGTTAACTTAAAAATTAGTGAGAGAAAATTTCGCCTACGAACGTTTCTAAGCATTTTCGTGAGATAAAGTTTTGCGAATTGGCCCAAATTCGCAAACTTCGGGAAGGTTTCTCTCGCGTAAGTTTCTCCGAATAAAGTATCTACCGCTTTAGGTACCAATTTAGATGACCTCGTCAAAAATCTACTGCTTGTGGCGACGATTTAGATGGCCTCGTCAAAAATCAACTGTTTGTGGTGACGAAGAATGCAAAACCGAAATAAGCAAAATATGCACAAACAACCACAGAAACTGGAGGTGCTATCACCGATACTTGGAGCAGCCAGTGGGAGATACCTCACGAGATCTGAGCTCCACCCCAGCTGCACACAAAAGTGGAATGTGCTTACAAGTTCGTACATTTTTCACTCACGTATCAGGCAGAGTAAGGATGAATACTCAACATTTTCCCCCCCACACACCACGCACACACAAACATAGGCACCACGCACATTTGCTATGCTGAGTTCTATGCTGTCAATCGTCAATTATATTTCACGTGCGTGCTGAAGCTGATATAATTATATGATACAATAATTACATATCTAACCACGCCCTGCTCATACCCCTCTTCCTCCCACTGCCTTCTGTTAGAGCAGATGCATCCAGTATTCTTTGACCTTGGCCCCAATTCAGGGCCCATGTTGCCACGCTGCGGCCATGTGAAGTGAAGTTATCATAAGTGCGCTGATATTTGATCCTTGCCATGCTTACTGCCTTTTGGCAGTGCCCTGTCAGACCAGCTCTGAATGTACCCTGTCAGATCAGCACCTTCGTTGCGTTGTTAAATCAGGTAAAACATGAAATCTGTCTTGCTTAATATGTCGTCTGCATAGTAAACTTATCTGAGTGCAAATATGATGACCTTATGGATCAAACCAGGGCATCATGTGCAAGAAGATAGACAATGATACTGGTAAACAGGCCACATATCGATTTCGCTGCAGCTGCCAGACTTGTTCCAGTTCTCAGCTTTTGCTGGGACGTAGGTACCAACTCATGCTTTCTGTTGGACTCCATTGGTGTCAGCACTGATAGAAATAAGCCAGACCTGACCTCTCCAGGCTCGAATCTTCTGTAAGTAGTTTGTATTATTTTGTTGCCTTTTCTTACAACTTTCCAAATGCGGCCTGGGCACCGCTGGATCACAGAGTATTTACTAACTTATTTCTTCTGGGTGCACAAAAAATCCATATAATTAAGTTTCAGAAAAGGCGAATTAATGAGAGAAAAATTGCTGAAAGGATACATACGATTCTTTGAATTAAAGATTAGGTTTTTATTTGTTGTCACTAAACCTTTTCCTGACAGAGAAGTACTTCCATACTCAACCAAATTACTCTAAGGTACCTAATAGAAAGGGGGTCTTAAACCTATTTGGTACGGGCGCAAAATTACCCCCGAGTAAAAAGTACCTTAATCAGCACCAATGTAGATAAAAGTTATCAGGAACACAATTCTACCTTTAAGCTATCACGTGACGTTAAAAATTGCTGATTTTGTGATATCACCTGGTTTTTCGGACCAAAATTTTCAAAATTTTATTTTTTGTTTTTTTTACATCAAAATTGTTCCTAGAGCAACTGGAGACATGTTTTATATGTTTAAACTGCCATCTTTGCTGTATTTGTTTAAAAATTGTAGCAAAAACGAGCAAAACTCATGACTTTTGACAAATTTCATCAGTGGCCTTCCAGAATTAGCCCATATCTCCGGACCCCCGGGAGGTGTAACCTTGAAATTTGGCCTGGGTGTCTCTAAAATAATTTTAACAAACGCTCTAAAGTGGCAGCTCTCCAGCGTTTTTGGTTTAGCGTCTAAAATAAAAATTTTGACTGGGGGGGGGGAATTTACCCCCCACCCCCGTACCAAATAAAGTCAATAGTAGCGGGGTCGGAAATTTTGCATAAAATTAATAAGCAGGAAAGGGGAGAGGGGCGGTGTTAGTAAGCGGTGGGTCGAAAATATGGAAATCCTTGCACAAATCATTTTTGTGGTCCGAAAACATGGTCAGTGTTAAGAAACACTACATCAAGATATACTGCATAGTCATGAACTCGTTTTTCACAAAATAAGCTTCTATATACGTTGTCAACTCTAAGAACCTGAAGAACCCTAACTTATACTCCTGAGGTGAAAAGAGTATGAGATGCAAAAATTTAGTAAGCGTAACACCCTCCCCCCCCAAACCCCCCTCCTTCTCTTAGGCACATTAGAGTAAACCACTCCATAACGTGAGGTCTATCGAGTGTGCATAATCGACCTGCAGCTGATTGCCGGTGCTTATACCAGGTGATGACAATTAGAACAATTTTAAATGAAAAATTAAGAACAAACCCAGGCTGAGTTTCAACTCGACAGTGAAGAACAGCAACACTATTTTAAAGCGGAACATTGGTCAAAATTGATATTTTAATAGATGGTAGAGCTCATTAAAATATGATACACAGTTTTTATTTCACGACAAAAGCTTGTGTGGTTCTAGAGATATTCAACCCCAAACTTTGTCAAAGTCCAGCAGCTGCCATCTTGCCAATAATTATGCATGATGTCAATGGGCACTACCCAAATTATCTAAACTTCGTTGATAAAATACTCAGCATATTGTGAAGGAGTGTCTCTTTTGTTTTCGTATAGAGCTAGGTAATATGTTAAAGATCCACTTCAGAAAATAACGCTGGTATATGCGTTACTAAGGAAATGGTGGCACTTAGCAACGTGCCTCGATGACATCATTAAAAATCAGGATTGTAACTTCCGGACTTTGAGACTGAATATCTCCAGAACTACATAAGCTTTTGCCGTGAAATAAAAACTATATGTCATTATTTAATGAACCCTATCATCTGCTAAAATATCATTTTTGACCACTGTTCCCCTTTAAGGCAAAGATGATCAAATTTTATTATAAGGCTATGTTACTTGATAAGGATAGATTCAAGCATTAATAACGTTTTTGTTTAGATAACTTTTCGTACGACAGTGCTTTTAGGACTACCACACTTTAAGTCAGTATTGTTTTGCAAAAAGTGGACAAAAATTAAGAACAACGAGCCTCAGCTCCTATTTTCGGGTTCTTATAAAAAAAGTGCTGTTCGTGTCAGAGGTATCTAAATCGTGTCAGATGTATCTAAATCGTGTCAGATGTATTTAAATCGTGTCAGATGTATCTAAATCGTGTCAGATGTATCTAAATCGTGTCAGATGTATTTAAATTGTGCTTTTTTCCCTTGAATTTCAGATTCTTCATCTCTGAAGAATGGCGAGCAATACTAAAGTAAGTGAACACTCTTCCTTCAATCATGATATTTCTGCACGATTTCTGAACGTGCTTTAACCTTTAAGGCTGGCTTTCTAGAAGCTTTTACAAGTTTGAGGGGTTGAAGGGGAGGGAGATTGGCGTTGGAGATTGCTGAAAAGAAGTATGATTTTTTTATGTAACACAAATAAACATGACTTTATATTGATTTTCTATTGAAATGCAAATGATTTTGGAAAAGTTTGGAAAATTGAAACTTAGGTCTTGAAGATTAGATCCACCATACCCGCAGAACGTTTTGTGAGAGAATATTATCGAGATCAAAAACTCGTGAAATACAGTAGACTCCCGGTTATTCGAACCCCCACATATTCGAATTATTCGGTTATTCGAAGTAAGATGGCTTTCCCCTTGGATTTGCTTACCCAACTCAGGCAAAAACACTCTCGGTTATTCGAACTTCAGTTATTCGAAATTTCAGTTATTCGAAGTGGTTTCTATTCCCCGTAGGGCCAAATATGGGCTAAATTACCCTCAGTTATTCGAAGTTTTCTGATTGGGAGATCGTCGAGTAAGAACAAAATTTTTCAGCGATTAGAGCACTTTTTTCCCCCAAAAATCACGTCTCGTGGCTATTTACATTCATCAAGCAAATTCTTCAAAAGTTCAATATTCTCCTTCGGTCCACAGAATTGAAGCAAACAGGGGATCCTCAATCCCTTAACATCTCCGAAGTTAATCCTTTTCCCTGTAACTTTTACTTTACTTTTTCATTCTTCATTCTTTAAAAAGTTAAAATGCGTTGTGTTAATTACGCTCAGCTGAAGCGCAATGTCTCAATTCCTTGGTAAAAATCCACCCCATTAAAGTTAAGTTGAAAATCTGGCAAGAAAATCAGTTTTTCAGTTATTCGCACTCCCGGTTATTTGAAGTAAATTCCTATCCCCCTTGGAGCTTCGAATAACAGGGAGTCTACTGTAGCTTTTAATTAACTTTGGCGAATCGGTAAATCATAAAACATTTGCGAGACAAACGTTCGAGAAAAGAGAATGAATTTTGTATGTATTAAATTTTGTATAAATTAAACTTTTGATGCCATGAAGGTAAAAAAAAATGAACATTGGGCTGCATAAACTTTTGCAAAATCGTCTTCTGCAAAAAATTCGTAAGACTTTCTATACTTTTGCGTGTGCAGGTTTTTGAACATTTTCGCGAGATTAACTTTCGTGAAACAGGCTCGCAAGATTTACGATTTATTCAAGAGTTTCTCCCGGAAACCTTTCTTTCAAAGGAAGTATTAAAAATAAAAAAGATGAAATTGGCTGGAGCAGAGGCCAGTTGAATTTGACATGCTTCCCAAATAAGCAAGAAAATACATTTTCAAAGGCTGTTGTTACTTCGTGAAAGCGTTCAACCAAACCAGTCCTCAATTACTTTCAAAATTTTCTGCGAAATACGGACATACTTTTTGCGTTCAATTCCTAATTTGTCAGCCAAATTTAAGGTACTTGACTACAAGTTGCTATCACGAGCTGAAGAAAAATAATTATGCGCATGTTTTTTTTATCATTTTGATAAACATATGGATTTTTAGGATCAGGTATGGTTAAGATCCTGGGAAATCAAATCTCAAAATATATTTAGTAGATGCTTATTCGAATCTAAACTTTCTTTTTCTATAAGTTTCTTGTTTATAGTAGCATAGCAATCAACTAGGCCTCTATATTGTGTCATTCTCTAGGATGAAAGCATACGCCAGGAAATTTTACTTCGAGCGGAAGAAATTCACTAACATTGCTTTAGGCGCCACTATTGCAATGGTAGTGCTACGATAATAGAGCTTTGAAGTGAAGTATTCTATAACTTGAGCCTGGGATCCAGACGTACCGTAATGATTCGATTAAGCCCCCTCCTTCGAATAAGCCCCCTCCTCGAATAAGCCCCCACCCCAAAACCAATTTCTGACAAATAAGCCTCCACCCTCGAATAAGCCCCCACCCTAGGACACGCCATCCCAAGGAAATGGTTGCATCCTTTCAAAAACTTGTCAGAACCAACCAAAATTACAATATGAACTTGAAATAATTGTTGAA
>JAOBRC010745562.1:0-10255 GCA_027575255.1 Scolionema suvaense | reverse complement strand
CCCCCCCCCCCCCCCCCCCCCCCCCCCCGGGGCACTGAGTACACTCTCGTTTTTCCAGGAAGTAGTGCAATTATTGCGTTTTGAGCAAATCAAGAAGTGTTTTTCACGAAAGGCTTAATTCAGAGAAAATAAGTTAAAGAAAAAGTGAGCCTGAAGCTGGGGAGGTGCTTAGCCGATGCTTAGATATTTGATGAGATCGAGGTTGATGGTGCTTATGTAAAAAGGCGCGTATTTCAAAGAAGACCTTTTTTTCAAAACATGCAGCATTGCTTGCAATGAAAGCCTTTTAGCTCTTCTTACCTCCTCTTATCACTGAACTTTTGTCTCATTGAAGCCTGCCATTCTTAAGTTTGTTCTTGCGATATACTTTTAGAGTTCTCAGAAGAGTTGATGCCACGTGCCTCTGTATACGTCTCTGCGTCATCGTAGCAGTGAAATTGAGACTTTTATCTCTGTCTATTCAAGATAGCAATTTTGCTTACCAAGTCATGCACATTTACGAAAGTGCTTTATTAAAGTTTAAATGCATGGCTTTACACAACTGATTAGTGTTACGACTCAGAGCTATGTGCAATAATATCAGATATTTTAGTATTTCTGCTGTTTCCCATCTTCCTATTTCTCAGCAGTAGTCATCGCGGGAGGTTCTTTTGACAGAAAGTCTGAGCAGATGCCAGCCTACTGCATAGATCTTAATCAACACTTTCCGTTGCTTAACATACACAGATATTCGACGTTATTGAGTCTAGTAATAAGGATATAGTTCACTGCATGTCAATAGCTTATAACACCAAAAGCACTCGTCCTGGACTCTGTCTCTTGCTGAATCAAAAGAATCACCGCGATATACTGTAAATGACGAAATAAGCGCCCACTGCCGAGTAAGCGCCCCTTCCAAATAAGCGAACCCTCAGTAGGAGTAATTTTTATAAATAAGCGCCCCTGCTTTATCAGGCGCCCCCTCAACACAAAAAGCGGCGCTTATCCAGAACCGTTACGTTTGCATCGCTTAGTTTATTAGGCATGAAAACAACTATAGTTGTATAGTTATAATATATTATAATGATGAAGGTATATTAATGGCATATTGATATTGACATATTACTATAAGATTTTGTATGAGATTTTGCGAGATTGTCGTAAGATCTTCGATGTAGGGAAAGAAGAACAACATAAAGTTGCATACCAAATGTGCTGTATTGATCCAAATTTAATAAGCACCCCTGTTTAATTAAGCGCCCCTGCCGATTAAGCACAACTTGTCAAGAAGGAATTCTTAAATAAGCGCTCCGGGCTTACGGAATTTTTTATGCGTTGCATCAGATCTACAACAGAAAATCAAATGAAACCGTCCTTCTTTTGTTCTCCCTTCGTCAATGATGAGCAACATTGGGAATAGTCTCAACATCACAACAGTCAAGATATAAGATATAAATTCAACGTTGATATCAGGGAGAGGGAGAGGGGGGGAGGGCATTTCTCCAACAATGTCTCAATTAATTTTGTGCAGGATTGTAGCAGGATTGTAGCACATGCTTATAGTGAGCATGATAGATAAGCTCCTATGTGATATTGCTCTGCCGTTGTGTCCATGTGTGACTAACTGAACACTGTTTATTGCCCATATTTTCATGACTGAGACGTAGCACCAATCCTGAGGGCTCCAAGGCTCACACTTAATGCTAGCAAGGAGGTTTAGCTAGCCGCTATTGAAGTTATTAGCAAATGGTAGCGATGAATTATTCAGTCTAAGAACATGAATTTTGTTATCGAAGAAAAATGCACCTTTCCACAGTTTCAGTTCTACCCCCCGACTTTGCCTTTTCGGAGGTAAACAAACCGAATGAAACACGTCTCTAGTGCACTGTAGCGAATCGCTGAAGATGTCATCATTAGGCTAAAAACAAGTCTTTGCTGCGAAATGTTAATTACTCTAAAGTCTATTGCTGCTAACGACGTATTTACTTCCGTCGACTCAGCGAATCTGCTGTTCGCAAGTTGCAACAATCCTGGACAAAAATTACGGGAGGGGGTACTGGGGTATGGTTTTGTCGGCATGTGCCGACCAGAATTTGAGGACATGACCCTGATTTAAGGATAGGTCAGGCAAGGTCTGTTCCTATCGGGGCGTGGTTAAGGGAGCAGGGGTGCTGTGTCACCCAGAGACGCCCCCATGGTGGGCGCCAAAGGGAAAATTTGGTGTTCTTTATCCTCCAGATCGTCGGAAAATGCATTTCCGGTCAAAATTTATTGAAATTTTTGCTCTATGGCATCCTGATTTAGGGCAAATCTTCTTCTTGGTAACCCTGTTTTAGGAAAATGGAGCACAATTTACTACCCTGGTGGGCGTTACATGCCGTATCTTGGTATATGGGAGTACCCTCCCCCTGGGAAAAGTTGGTGGACAAAGCCAGTGTAAGTGTGCCCACCCTCCCCAACATTGCAACGTTGAAGTTACTTACTACAATTTATGGTCCTGAACGCGGTCATATCGACATTGTTTCAGGGGCGGGATTATTTTACAAAAGTCCGCTAATATTTTGCCCGAGATTGTAGAAAGATTAATTTTAATTTCAGTCGATCCAATAAATGTAACTGTGTAAAGGTGTTATCCTAGACAGCAGGTTCACTTACAAATTTTGAAAGAATATTATTGGACTATTCTTGAAATGTTCTCTTATTTCAAAATTTATAGCAAGCGAAAATTATAATTCATCGACACATCTCAGATTGTTCATACACGTTTCTTTGTTTACAAGCACCAGCGCTATAAGCACCAGCGCTATAAGCACCATCTGCCTCGATTTATGAAGTATCTAAGCACTGGCTAAGCACCACTCCAGCCTCAGGCTGACTTATTCTCTCTGTTAATTTCTCTTCTCTCAATTAAGATTTCCAGGAAAAACAGTTCTTGATTTGCTCAAAGCGCAAAAATTTCACTGCTTTCTGTAAATAAGAGACTGTCCTCTGCACAAAACTTACAAGTTGACCTGAGCCTAGATGTTTTCCGTAGGCAGAACTTAAGCACCAGTTGAGGCTGGAATTGCCAAAAGTTTAACCCTATTTTACATGGGCTTTTTTCGCGTTGAATATCATGGGGGGGGGCTGACAGGCCCCCCCTACCTAAATCCCAAAATACTTAAGTAATAGCTATGAAACTTGGCCTGTATGTTAACCAACTCCTAAAGATCACATTTGCATAAATTAGAAGTCTGAGACGTCATTGGTTCTTTTGTTACGTCATAAAATACAATAGGCGGTGTGATGATTTATGCAAAAAATCACAAAATTATGATTTTCGCTAATTTTTGGCCCAAAAATGCAAATTTAACGGTTCTATTGGGCTGAACCTGAAGAACTAGTTGTCTGACAGCTATAGAGCCTGCAATATACATGGAGTAGCTAAATATCCTTATTTATCAGCCAAAAACACCCAAAATCAGATCTGAAAATTATCGCTTTTTGAGCCAACAGCCGCTAACAAAAGTGCCATATCTCCATAACCGCTAAATATTTTGATCTCAAATTTGGCCATGATTTGTAATATAGGCATAAAGTAAAAGTCACAAGATAGCAATGGCGTACCGTATATACAAAAAAAGTTATCTGAGAAAACCTGACAGCCCCCCCCCCTTTTGCAATTTATTGAATCATCTCAGCTTGCTTATAGTCAAACATCTCTGCATTCATATATGCTTTGAATTTCTAGTATGCTACGCCAGTCGGCCTACAATCATTACCAAAACTCGTGATTCAGAGACAAATAGATCGTATGGATTTGCTTTGGTTTTGTTTTAGATGACGTTTAGTTTTAAATTTTCGAGATAAATTTCATAATTGATAGTTGTGCTAGTATATAGTGACTTTGTACGATCTGTGTCAGAATCGATTTTCGAGGCTAACTGGTACTTCCATGGAAAACATTGTTCTTCATGAAAATATTTGTGCTGGTTTTTCAAGTCAAGGTTTAATCAGAATGTACAGATAACCAAGACCAGGTTCTGAGATACATTCCCTTCTCGAGCGAAAAACCCTCGAGTCCCGATTAAACAATTTTGCCGTTCTCTTCAGATAAAAAATACATCGTAAAAGTAAAATACAACAGACGCAACGACGCTCTGTATAGCTATGTAAGTAAAATAAGAAAATCTAACATAAGTCTCTATCAAGAAAGTTCTAAACCACTGGAAGATGAACCATATGCAGTCATTACTAATCTCCTTTCAGAAACTATAGAATCTTAAAGCAAGAGGACATTCGAGTGAGGGGATTCAACCAGTCGAGGATTTAATAGGACATTTCTCAAAAAAGATTGAATGATTTTCGTAATATGCTGCTGAATTTTCAGATTTGAGATTGCGTCTTTACTTGGGGCACTCAATCTGAGACCGAGGTTGCTTGCATACATTGGCCACGTGTGTTAATAATGGTCTCAATTGATGATTTCTTTTTAACCCTTTTATCAAATACAAGACTAACAATTTAATTAGTAGTGCAAACCACTCGCTGATTGCCACACGGACCCACTACTATGTCAAATATTGTACCGGGCGGGATAGTCGGAGCATAACGTCAATCAACGTAAAAATTCAAGTTTTACACCCGAGCCATGTCTCTGTTTATAAGCCCCTTACTGCAGCTGCATATCGATGTCGAGCTTATGGCCATTATATGCAACACACATTGTCACTATAAAGTCTGAACCGATCTCGTTCGAGTGGTTTAAAACTTCCTTGCTCTCTATCTTTCTCCACAATAAAACTTGCACAGATTTTAACTAACCTCCTATGCAATGCAGGCAGCCCTTTGCACATGATTGCAGTTTCTGATTCCAATGTAGCACTTTCTACTTGATATTGTGTGACGTAAATCAGAATTCGTGCTACTACACAGCTATCTGATCAAAATTTCGCGAATTTTCGTGAGTTCGTATCGAAAAGTCAGGCCTACTCAGAACACTTATTTATTATTTATTCATCACGGGTCGTCCCAATTTATTTCAGAAAAAGCACTGAGGATATAGGATAGCACACGAAACTTCTTGTTCAGTAGCTACTTAGGGGAATTTATCATATATAAATATTGGGGCTTCAACCTGTTTAACCACGTTTAGAAGCTCTTGGTTTAATTCTATATTACCTGGACTTTTTGACGAGGTACAATGACTGGGTGGAATCCACCCTCCCTCGCCTTGGGAACAAGTTGAAGATCCGCACCTTACAGAGCTGCATTTACACATGCGTATCGACCAATCTTTCCATGTTAAAACATAAACCAAGTCTGTATCTATCTTTAAACCAAATTTATGGGCCGTGGAGTGAGTTGCTCTTCTTTGCGTTTTCGATTTTCGTAAAACTGCTATAAGGGTTAGACCAGGAAATTTTCCAATCACCGTCCAAATTTTAGCAATTGTAACAAAACTGCTAATTGGAGAGCCTTGAGGTAAAGTTTTTCTGCAAGAACGATAAATTGCAGACCCCTACAGAGCAATTGCCATCCAAAAAAAACAGTGTGTGTGACGATCTGCTGCCTGGAGATAAATTTGAGTACAATATTCTTCCTTTAGGTTTCTTTTTTGTATTTTGTTTTTGTTGTTATTTTCGTCTTTTTTTCTCTGTCTGGTTTGTTCTATCAGTTAATAATACCTTGCTCGTTTCTTTCTTATAGTAACGTGTATAATTATGTATAATTATGTAGATAAAATCATAAATCCATATAAACAATTAGATAATTTGCATAATGTTGTAAATAGTGGAGTGAGTGTTCATTGATGTGCGTTTATCCGCGTTTAGGGTTGAGCGCCAATGTGCGCTTAACTGATACCTGATCACCTGATGATTTGGAGCGCCATGTATGCCGTTAAATGTGGCCAATTATTTCGTACATAATAAGAGAGCTTTATATCAGTACCAAATTCAACATCAAATAACCAGAATTTCTAATAGTCAACACATGGACATGCTAACACGGCACGGCAATCTCGTTCCATCTGTCGTATTCGATCAGATGTGTCTTTTTATGAAGGAGAGCTATCATTCTCCGGAATGTCGATTTCTAACTGGAACGGCAAGCTCAATTTTAATACCTCAATAATTAAAATGGTCCAAACGACTCCATCGCCATTACTTGACGAGAAGTAGAAAAGATACAAAAGTTACTGTTGCGTGGCTTGACTGGATTTTAATATCCTTTCCCTGCGGACAACTAGGCCTTGCTTTGCTATCCGTAATTAGCGACAATATCAACCACTAATATCAAAACGGGCGCGTCAAGTATCACTCAACAATGACTGAACATGGTGACCAGGCAGTAGGCATAATGTACTTCGAAGAATGATCAATTGACTTTTTCGCAAATGGCCATTATACAATGCATTGTGGGATGGCCAGGTGGTAAGTTAAAATTAATGTTACCAGTGGCAAAGGCAACTGGCCTCATGTCATGTTCAATGTGGCTGTCAATAGGCAATTGCTTTCACTACATTAGTGTTTAGCAGTGATCTCCCTCTGAGTAGACTAGAAGTCTGTTCTTTCGAAGGCCCCAAGGCAGATTGTGTCGTACAATGCGGAAGTGATGTCATGTAATTAAAGCAGTCTGAAGAACAGACTAGGAGCTTTTGGCAAGCAGGTACTTTTGACGCACTTATAATCTCTCGTAGCGCACGTCGAAATTTCGACGTTCAGATGGGAAGAGCTTAGCAGCGGATGACAGAGCCATAAACTCCTAGTCGTCCATTCGGCGTGTTGAGTTGATGTGTATTAACTTCACGATTCCTTTTCACTAGGAACGACTTTTCTAGTCTACCCTCTGAGATGTCAGCTACCATTTTAATGAGATTTGACCCCCTAGCCACTCCAAAATGCACCGCACGATGACGATTCGCGAAAAGGTCTATTTGCGTGTGTCAGAGCAATGACTCCAAAACATTACTCTCTAGCTAGTCATCCAAACCGAGAAAGAATTTAAAAACCCTTCTTTTGCTGGTTAAAAAGGCGTACAATTATGTAACAAATTCTTCAGAATTTCATAGTTTTTCAGCCTGTTTTCAAAGCCATATACATAGCCAATATCTGATCGTAATTCTGAAAACACCGAAAAATTGAGGCGACCAACCGACTTCAGGGCTCGAACAACATCCTAAGTATCAAACTAAAACGATTTCATTGCCTGGAAGTGTTCCCATAAGCCACCCCAGAGAGCTGTAAAAATTGGTATAATTGGCAAAATCTCAAAAAGTGGACGTGGTCACAAAAGGGAGCCCATCTCCCCTCTTTTCCTCTTCAAAGTTACTCAAAGTCCTAAAATCCGATCCGTCAATTTCAAAACATACTGGATCATGGTTGCAATGAAAGTGGTAGCTCTTCTTACCTCTTATCGCATTTTGAACCTTTGCCTCATTGAAGCCAGCCATTCTTGTAGCTTTCTTTTATAATGTGCGTTCAAAATTCACAGTTTATAGCTGTCACTACGTCATCAGAATAGAATTTTTTCTATCCGTCTTGACAGGAAAGTAATTTTACTGTATAGGCCTTCACCAAAGTGCTTCATTAAAGTTTAAATGCATTGCTTTAGACAATAGAGTAGTATTGCGACACAGAGCCACGTGCAAATACGAGATATCTTAATTTTTTTACACTCTCTTTCATGTTCCTATATTGAAATGCTTGAGTTCACCAGCTGTCAAGGTCTTGCTGTAGGTTCTTTCATAACGCAAAAGACGACCAGAATAGATAGGAACCTACTGCTTAGTTGCACAACATAAACGCGACCTTATTGCATCAATTGATAAGCGTGAAGTTCTCTGTATGGCAATAGCTTAAAACACCAATGGTTCTCGTCCTATGACTCATGACGAACACACGAGCTGCTTTTGGCCTCTGTGACAATGCATCTATTATTGAATGTGCCTCTCGTGGGGTATGGACTACTGGATTTTCTTCACAAAATTTGAGTTGTCTCGTGTTGAGATCATATTAACGTTGAACTGTACTTTGCGGATGGTAACATGTGCCTGGGTCGTAGCTTGCCTGTCAGCATGGTGTGAGCTCCTTCAGCATTTGGAATGTGTAGTGAATTGGGTGAGACTGGAGGGCACTTCATGGCCTATTTTTGTTTTGGGATTTTGAGGGTGTCTTCAAGCTTATAGAGGGATATTAGATCAACAGAGCCATTATTTTGTTATTTCCGAGAGTTTCGATATATTTGGAGACTTTCTGGAGTTTTTGTTCTGACTTTATCATCTTCCCAAGGAAGATAAAACTTATTTAAAAGTTATTTTAACTTCCTTTTGGTGCTCCAAACATGTCAAATGTGTTATGAATGTGCCATACTTACTAATTTGACAAGGTAGTGTCTCCGTCCTGTTTAGGAGCATGATAGGTTCAGGACATTTCAAACTATAATGTTAAATAATATCTTCCATTGACTTTAGTAGATGCATAATTTCTCTAAGTCTGTGCTGGGGGAAGTCTAGGCTAGGTCAAAATCCAGCCTAATCTATCTCTTTAGCTAGAATAGGATTTAGGAATAGGAGCTATATAGCTACATAGGTCGTTAGTACGTACCATTAATGTTGGGCAGAAATGCATTAAGATGTAACTTAAGATTTTACAGGAAAATGTAAGAATAAGATATGTTGATTAACCTGATCACTCCGTCCCTCTATTACTGTAGCTGTAATTTGCAGCTCCTGGTCGTGTAGAGGGATGAAGCCCTCAAGGCCAGAGGCCCCCATGCGAGGATTGAAGCATTTGATCTTAGATAATAGATTGCCTTCTGAACAGGAGCACTTCATGGAATTTTGCAGGCTCAAAATTGCTTTACGATCTGTAAACCCTCCATTTTTTATCAGAAATGATATCCCTGCACACTTCTTCCAGATTTATACAGGTAGGCTATATTGCGATTTGCAGTAATAGTGCACTAAACCAGTTCTTCAAACAACTTTTGTTGGCGTCGCCGGTCATATGATCGAAAATACTGCTTAATCAGTCGGTCATAATCTTTTTTTAGTCGATCACTCCTTGACACAGAAATGAGACGGTGGGGGGAGGGGGTGGGGGGGCTGGTAGAGAGAACAAAAATGTACTGCCGATGAATTATTCTTACCAGCGGCTTTTCAATGGCCATCCCTTTACAGAGTGTTGCTCCTGTACCCGCGTCAGCTTGTCTTGGTCTTGTAGCGCAGCTTTTTACAGTACCATAATGCCTCAAATAAGCGCCCCCCTAGAACAACAATATTAATATCGTTGCCTAGAATAAGCGCCCACCCTAGTAGTGAAATATTGCATAAGCGCCCACCCTGGAATAAGCGTCCATCCTTAAATCTTCAGACACCAGCGCTAATTCGAATTTTCGACTAGAAAGTAATTGAAAGACGACTTACAAAGAAATGTTGAATAAATACAACAATTTATTTTAGCTTTTTTCTTACTTTTATCGCTTTCATCATAAGTACATAGGAACTTTTTCTCTATTTTTAAATTACTAGTAAATCTGTTTTTTATAAAAGCGCCCCCCTCGAATAAGCGCTCCCCTCGAATAAGCCCCCGCCTAAAAGGTCCAAAAATTAAATAAGCGCCCGGGTGCTTATTCGAGGCATTACGGTTTATTGAATTAGAAGGAGGGCAGAGGGAAAAATTCTCAATGCATTTCCTCCTTTATGTTTTCTGGGGTGCATCATACTAGCTTATCCCTATCAATAACGCATAAGCTCTCCAATAACGCATAAAGCTGGCGCGAGCTGTTCCCAAACTCAGACAATGCCTTGATTGTTCAGAAAATCAAATGGATCGCTCTGATTGGCTAATCCTATACGACCTCCTGTTTTTGAGTTTGGGAACACATCGCGTAAGAGCAGGGTCTGAGAGTTATACGTTATTGGAAAGCTTATATATTATTGACCCTGTCCACACCGAAGGAGAGAGGCATAATGTCCCCACCACCAAATGTTTGTGAATATCTTTTAAATGACTTTAGGGAGCATCATGAAACTTCGTGATTTTTTCCAAGAATTTATCGAAGAGAATATTGCTGAAAAAAAAAGTTTGGGTGGTGACACCCGGAAAGCGTGATGACGTCCTTGTCATAGTGCGGTAGACCACGATATCCATGAGTAGACTTAATTTTACATACCAAAGTACCTTAAGGGAAGAAATTTTCGCGGATTTCGCGGTTTGGGGGCAAATCCGCGAAATTAAATTCCCTTTTTTACGTCCAAAAATGCTCAACCGCGAAAATTAATTCCCGCGAAATT
>JAOBRC010745451.1:0-10255 GCA_027575255.1 Scolionema suvaense | reverse complement strand
TGATTCTAGAACACAAAGATTCTTTTGCGCGTCACCAGCCTTATCAGCAGATAGGGTGCCAGTATGTCTCTACTAAAACTGGTATATGCGATTGAAGTGAATTTCTATTGTTTCTCACTTGAATCGCACATTTGGCCTGGCATCACATACAACATACGGCCCTGGAAATGAAGCAGATCGTGCAAGTTTGTGCCTTTTCTCTCCATAAAACAGTTATTATTTCCAGCTAATGTGCGAAAAATGCAGGGTAAGGACGAACAAATCTATTATAGAAGTTTGGACGCCAAAGCACAAAAATTATCAGGGCCGGGGGCCGGGGCCATAGGGCCACAGGGCCAGGGCCGCGGGGCCGGGGCCGGCGATTGCCCTTATCCTAAAAATGGTCAGATTTAGGCACAAAGTGCTACCTGCAAGGCCAACAAATGTTTTCCCAGATATGATTGACAACGCAATTACTGATGCTTGTAAGACTCATACCAAAAAATACAAGGGTCTGATGAAGCACTCGATTTTGGAAAAGCCCTATAAATTGCCACAAGAAAGCTGAACGAGAGATTCCTGGAAATGTACCCCATGTTTCATATCATGCACACTGTTGCCGCAAAGATATACGTCAAACTTTATGAAACCAAGCCTCTACAAACACAGATAGTCTCATTCTCACTCATGGTGTGAAGTTTTACACCAAAAACTACGCAAATTTAATACAAAGATCTCAAAATGTTTTAAAAAATCCAGAAAACTAGAAATATTCGGACATAAATGGCAACACCCAAGCCGAATAAGTGTTTTCCCAGGAATGACACATGGTTCTGCTGCCCCTAAGATTCGATTCAAAAATTACAAAAAGACGATAATGTGTTCTTGAAACATTTTCAAAAAGCACTATAATTGCTGAGTACATAAATTACCACCAGCAAGCCAAACAAGTTGCGGAGGAAATTTTTGCGATTGGCCAACTACTAACAGGTTTCGCCGAAGAAATTTTTTGTGAAAAAAGGTGAAAATCGCCAAATAAATACCACAAATATTTCTTACGCAAATACTTACTTACTTCGTTCAAGGTATGTCCCATGAACCTAATACTGCCCCTAGTATTCACAACCAAACTTACAAAAACATGATCAAAGGCTCTTGAAATCTTAAAAAACAACAACAAACAAACCGTTACATAGCCATTTTTGGACGCAAATTGTCACCTGCAAGCCGAACACGATTTTCTCCAGACTTGAACTTGTAGTGTTTCCCTTCAGATTTACATCATAATTTACCAAAAAAAAAAAAAAAAAATGATGAAACTTCTTTCCCAAATCAAAGGTTCTGCATCGTATGTTCAACTTCTGATCGGACAGGATTTGAATCCACGATTAAGGATTTACCAGGACCCATTGCAACTACCAGTGCATCGATGGAATTCTTCTATTTCTTAGTATGGTAGCAGAGATCACTACCCCCATCCGATTACGCAGTCAAGCAGCCATATTAGTGTGCATGAACGAGTGTGAAATAAGCACCAAAAGACAAATCAGCCCGAAGCCCAATTAAACCTTTTCCCCTTGTAAATGCATGGTAAGGAAGACCTACATCAGATGTAAACAACGGGCTAGGTAGGATGTGAAGTCACAACAATGGGCCTAATACTTCCTACCCCCAAGCCGCCCTTCCAATCTGCACTGCCAACTGAGCAACCAGTTCATCGGTCGAACAGGGTGCAAAACAACTACAATCCATGGAACAAATGGTACACTTGAAGACTATTTGAATACTGTAAAACCACATAGTTAGATTCGTTCCTCACCATGGCTGCTTTAACAGCAGATGCTTCAAGTCCATCCACAGTTGACAGGACAACCTGAATGCAGAAGAAGAATTTTTCAGCATATCTTATCACGATGACATACTTCCCTTCAAAACAATACCTTCCAAACTACAGGCTTATGACTAGTGTTGGACATGGACAACTATATGCCAAAGTCAAACATATAGCATGGGTCATAACGTATGCTTTGTTCCGCCTAAGATCCATGCCAAAATTGAAAAGATAAACCATTGTTGACAAATTTGGAAAAAACCTGAAAATAGCCATTTTCTGACGTAAATTACCACCCGCAAGCCTAACGAGATTTTCCTCAGACACAGCACATGGTTCATAACGTATGCTTAGAGGCCCTTATGAATCACTCTAAAAATGACAAAGAACGGATGAACCATTCATGACATATTTAGAAGAAAATCTGAAAACCAACATTTTTGGACATAAATTGCCACCTGCAAGCCAAACCAGATTGTCAGGGGACATAGCATATGGTTCAAAACATGCATAGAGTTGCACTTAATATTCAAACCAAAAATGACAAGAATCGGAAGAACAGTTTTTGACATCTTTGGATCAAAAACAATGAAAAACACCATTTTTTAAATGTAAATTACCACCTGCAAGCCAAACGAGATTTTCCGAAGACATAGCAAATGTATCATACCATGTGTAGAGTTGCCTGTAATATGCACATCAAAAATGACCAGAATCAAATGAACATAGTTCAGCATATTTGGAAAAAAACATGAAAAACACCATATTTTGGAGTAAATTGCCACCTGCAAGCCAAACGAGATTGTCCGGAGACATAGCAAATGGTTCATAACATGCGTACATGTTGCCTCAAATATTCACACCAAAAATAACAATAAATAGATCAACCGTTCATGACAGAGGTGGAAAAAACCCGGAAAATCACCATTTTTGAAACAAAGTTGTCACCCGTAAGCCATGGAGACTTCCAGGAGACATGACATATAATTCAAAACATGCATAGAGTTGCCCCTAATATTCACACCAAAAATGACAAGAATCGGAAGAACTGTTTTCAACTTATTTGGAAAATACCATGAAAAATGTTTTTTTGGACGTGTATAAACTGCCACCTGCAAGTCAAGAGAGAGTTTTCCCAGACATGACACGTGGTCGACAGCATAACTATATTGCCCTGTAGTATCACACCAAAAACCACAAAAAAGTAACGAACAATTTTTGAAATATTCTTAAAAAACCCCTAAAAATGGCCATTTTTGGGCATAAATTGCCCCCTGCAAACGAAACAAAATTTTTAATTACTGATTGTCACTTTCACACCAAATTCCAGAAAATTCATTGAGCGGTTATCCGGGACAATGCGTTGGTGACGGACAGACAGATGGACGGACAGACGGAAGGATGGATAGATGGAAGGACAGACAGACCTCGTTTTTCATTTTATAGGACTCTTCCGCTAAAGCAGGAGTCCAATAAACAGATCCCAAAATATTTTCAAACAAAAGACAAACTAAATAGAGACATTTTTGGCCAGAAAATAGCCAAACCCAAGGTACACGAGAGTTCTCTCAGATATGGTTTATGATAAGTAACTAACATAAAGTACAATGACTGCTAACGTGAGATTGACAGACACCATTCTAAAGGACTCTTTTGATAACACGGACATTCAACAAACCTCAGAGGTTACATTATTCAACTAAGCGTACTCGGTAAGAGCATGGCACCAGGATAGCATCACACCCTTTATTCCATTTTCAAACAAATATACCAGGGCTGTTACATTTAGTGAACACATATACCAACTGAGCGCTTGCGCTCCAGGTGTAAAATATCTTAAAAAGTTGCTCTAGCATAGGTGCATCTATCCAAAACGATTAATATTTTTGAAATGATTTTGGAAACTAGGCATAGAGACAATAAAGTAAGTAGTATTTCAGGAAATTTCTGCCTCTAAGGTTAAGGAAATACATAGACTAATGACATTTGGTCAAATTTCCAGATACTAGGTCGGTATCATTTATCCAGTCACCATCTATCACCATATGTCCGAACTTCTGCCTTTGACATCTTTCGTTATCTCATCTCTCAGAAAAAGAGAATATATCCAACAAGCAACTGGTTCAGTTTGATCGGCAATATTCCATGGATCTAGTTGAACATGAGCCTCTGTTTGTCAGAGCAAGTGAAGGAAAGCTTACTGTTGTGTTTGTGATCCACAGTTTACGGATGAAGAAAAAGCAAATGTTTGCGCTGCTATCAGTAACAATAGCGACGACTGCAGCTTTTGTAGAATGAAAACAATAAGCCCCTTACAGAGTTTCCATTTACACGAATTACATAGTTTCCTGGGAGGTCTAAACCCCACCTAAATGTTTTTACCCCCACCTGCAGTTATCAAGCCCCACCTACATGTCTCAGACGCGTCCCCACCTACAGATCAAAGTTGTTCCAGTACCATTCACTTTCTGCCATAAATATAAGACTTGTAGCAATAAAGGTCATCAACGGAACATGAACCAATGAACATCAACTTTTGAAGTTTGTGGCTAAAATGGAATACATCAACCCCCACCATATACTCCAATCGCTAGCATAAATCCAGACTTAGCTCAACTTCTGGAGTAAATGCACAACAAGCCAACAAAACGTGTGAGGGTGTGCAGTGTCGCAAACATTTTTCGTTTAAAAGCCAGCAGTTGGACACATATGATGTCTGATGTGTTCCAATGAAATTGAACGAAGAAAGGAAACAGTGACAGTACCATAAGTGCTGTTGTTAGAAGCAAAATGAGAATGGCGTCAATAATGTAGTTGATTCTACATTTTAGAAACTCACAAAAGGCAAACCCTAAATATGTTAACTGTGCTGTGCCAATCTGCACCCTTCTGCTTAATAGCATTTTAGGCTGTTGCTTTGGTTGTCTATGATTCCTGGCAAAGGAATTCTTCGACCAAAAAGTACGATTTAATTACTAGCGATATCACTGTTGCCTAAATACTACTGCTTTACGCCATGCAATATGTTACAAATACAAGAAACTTGCATCAAGAGTAGGCAATGCGCAGTTTGTGAAAGCACCTTATAAATGAATGAGTCCTGGAGTTGCTTCTTTGGTGCTCTGTATACAACAGAAGCTTTACAAGCTGCTACTAGCAATTTTTGAAATTTTCCACAAACTTTGGAAGTGCCTCTGTCTAGTTACTACACATTCGATGACGGATTTTGAAATGTTATAGAAAAACTCTAAAAATGGTCATTTTTGGGCATAAATTGCCACCTGCAAGCCAAACAAAAAAATTTCCCCAAATTTCCGGCTCCATTACTTTTCATCAATTACGGATCGTCACCTTCACACAAAATTTCAGAAAAATTCATTGAGTGGTTATCCGGAAGGACGGATGGACGGAGAGACCTCATTTTCTAGGACTATTCCGATAAAGCAGGAGTCCAAAAACCATGAAAAAAGCCATTTTTGAACGAATATAATTTGCTAACTGCAAGCTGAACGAGAGTTTTCCCAGATACGACACATGGCCCACAGTATAACTGCTATTGTCCAGTAGTTTCATACCGAAAACCACAAAGAAAGCAATTAACAGATTTTGAAGTATTTTTGAAAAACCCATAAAAATCGCCATTTTTGAGCATCAATTGCCACCTGCAAGCTGAACAAAGTATTGTTTCATAATCCCAGCTCAATCACTTTTCCTCAATAACAGATTGTCAACTTCACACCATATTCCAGAAAAATTCATTGATCGATTATCCAGTAAAATGCGTTGGTAGCAGATGGAAGGATGGAAGGGTGGACAGAAGGACGGTCAAGATCGTTGGACGGACAGACCTCATTTTATAGGACTTTTCTGTGAAAGCGGGAGTCCAACTACAAAAAAGTAATGAGCAGATTTAAAAATACTTTAGAACAGCTTTCGGCGAAGAGTTTTCTCATATATGGTATGTGGCCCACAACATTAATACAAGTGCTAAGAAGTTTTAAACAAAAAAACACGAAAAAATAATGAACAAATTAAGGAAATTTTCAAAAATCCAGAAAATGGCCATGCCCAAGCCGAACATGAGTTATCCCAGATATGACACATGATGCATACTGCAAGTACCATTGCTCTTAAGTTCCACTTTAAAAATTTTTGGGCATAAATTTCCACCAGCAACCTGAAAAATAATTTTTTTTTGCTGAAATTCTTGTTTTGTTTGCATTCTTCGATAGCGGATCATCACCTGCATACCAAATTCGAGAAAATCCATGGAGTGGTTATCCAGGAAACGGGGAAGCGTTGGTGATTGGCAGATGGAAGGATGAAAGGGTAGACAGACTCCATTTTATGGGACTCTTCCACCAAAGCCAGAGTTAAAAAAAAGAACTTGAATACTATCGTATACTCTAGCCATCGCTAAGCAAGTAAACACCTTAAATAATATACCAAAACAAGAGTTATATTGTCGCAAATTCCCAGCACTACACTAGCCTTCAGGAATCCAGGAAAACTGTGAAGTCGTCATAGTGAAAAACACAAAGTGGCAGAAATAGATGCCTTCACCCTAATGATCTCAAATACTTCTTTGAGATGACGTAATGTACGTAAGAAAATACCTCTGCTCCGTCTTTTTCTTTCATATTCGTGTATACGACACCCAAGCCAGACCGTGACAGGACAAAAGAAGCTTGTTCATTGATCAGAGTATCCAAATGTGCTTCAGCCTAGAAATGGACAAAGTCAGCGCAGAACATGAATAAATGCACAACACATAGTGTAACAAAGAAACAAGTCACAGAATGAATGGACTTCCGCAAATTTAAATGAACATCCTTGTGTTCGATCAAAGAACAGAAATAAGCCATTCTATGCACTCCCATGCACAAAACCAACTATTTTCTGACAAAAATTGTGACACACAAATCTAACAGTAGTCTTCTCAAAACAGTTGAATGGTCACAACATACCACCTATTGTGGTAACCTTTTACACTAAAATTTACAAAAACAGATTCTTAACTAACACTGCTCTAAAGTTTTATACAAACGCATGGATCTCAAACTCTTTTCAAAAAACCCCAAAACAGATTTTTTTATATAAATGGCCAAGCCCGAGCCCCGCTGCCAAACTAGGGTTTTCCTGGGAATGGCAAATTGTTGGCAATACAAGCAGTGTCGCCCTAACACTCAAAAGAACTAACGAAGCCTTCCTGATATATTTTGAAAAAGCCTTAAGGATGGCCACTTAAATACATAATTTGCCACCCTCAAGCCAAAGATTGTTTGAAGCATGGTTAATAACATAAGCCGCATTGCCCCAATGCTTGGCCCTAAAAATTACAAAAATCTAATGAAGCATTCCGCATATTACTATGAAAAGTTCTACAAATGGACGCAACTAACTCTTATTGATAAAACTAGTAATACTGCATATAAAATTCACACAAAGAATGAAAAAAAAAGCTGATGAAAAATTCTTACAATATTCCAAAAAACTCAAAAAAAGGCTATTTTTGGCCTTAAATTGCCATGCTCACGCTGAACGAGAGTTTTTCCGGATATGAAACATGGTCCATAACAGAATTAGTGTTGCCTATAATGCTGCATTTCCACTACGATGATTTGTAATAGTACTGTGTCCTGAGCTTCATTCATTTTGAGTATCTTGTTTCCACTTGATCATTCCGTTGCGACATGAGATTCATAACCATAAGAATTCTAATAGTGGTACGTCTTGTCTTGCTTTTCATGACACACCTGCTTCCGTCATAATGGATCCATTATATCATCATGAAGACGCAACGATATGCACCTATTTGTCCAGGGGAAAGAGAACATTTGGCCAAAAATGCAAGGCAATTTCGAAAGAAATATGATAAGGGAATGGTGTGTTGTGTCTTGGTGGAAATTGGCGTGTAGTTTCCAGTTTCAAGTGGAAACAGAGAAGCCTATAGTCTGGAAAACTAAAAGGCTATGCGAAGATACCTTATCTATCTAAAAGTACTAATGAAGTATTTTGAAATATCTTTAAAAAGACAATAAAAACTACCTTCACCCTTCCCGTGCCGAGCCTACAAGCTGGTATTCATCAGATTTGGTCCTTTTTGGAGAGTTTTTGAAGGGGTTAACTTTGCTGGTCCCAGTTCAATTTAATTCCCTCCCCATGCCATCCCGACTATAGTCGGGAACGGCACGGGAAGGGTTACGATGAAAATGTAAATAGCCACTTGCAAACGAACTGCAAGTTCTCGCAGATACACCTTTTCTTTACAAGCATAATAGCTTAAAGCTTTATAACCATATTGAGGCTCAGATTTTCGAAAAAATTGACCATAACTTAAGCATATTTTCAGGCTGGGAATGAGATTCCCCAGTAATTACTCATTTTTTTTTCTTTGAGAGGGCATTGTTCACTACAGTTTTGCGAATCATCCATTTTTGCTGTAGCACATAGGTTTCCAAGACCATTTCAACATGTTTTCTAAATGCTGACTCATAAAATAGCAAATTTGGCAACTTTGGTATTGAATCATCATCATTCTTTGTCAAAGAAACAAGTTTCTTGTTATTGAAAATTTCAACAAATTAAGCATATGGTAAGCATAAATGGATCCTGAAGCCACGAAAAATTTAAGCATACTTCAGGCTGAGCTGAAATTACCTGATACTTATAAAAAAGGTGTATGGTTCACAACATAAGTTCTGCTAAGCCTAAGATTCACATCACAAATAACAAAAAATTGAGGAAGTGTTCTTGAAATATATTGAAGAAACCCGAAAATAGCCATTACTGACATCAATTGCCACCTGCATACTGACCAACATATTCCCAAGATATGAGGCATGGGTCTTAGCATAAGTTATGTTGCTCCTAAGATTCAAACCAAAAATGACAAAACGTAGATGAACTGTTTTCGGCATCTTTGGAAATAGTCCTAAAAATAGCCATTTTGGGACATTAATAACCACACACAAGCATAAAGAGATTTTCACTACACATGGTACATGGCCCCTACGATATGCAGATTTGCCCAAAAGATTCCCACAAAAATGACAAACAGAGTGATAACGAATTCTCCATGTCTTTTGAGAAAATCTGCAAAATTGTCACTTCGGCGACCTATTGTTGTAAAACAGGCCGCACTCAATTTGAACGGGAGTTTGCCAGATATGTTCAACAACCCACTGCATTTCGTAATACTGCTACAACTGCACAAAAACGTACACAAAACTAATGAAGTGATCTAAAGATGATGAAAAACTTCTAAAAAGCAGCATTTTCCAAGTGCTAATTGCCATCCACTAGCCTGCTCTCAGCCCTAGCGTACTTCACTCGTTTGCTAGGTCTGCTAACATTCGGCGCTAATGTTATGAAGCATGATAAAAAATTTGCAAGATCTCACGAAACGAAACAAAATAAAGGTACTAATTATGCCATGTATTGCAGCAACAGCTGGAATCCACGTGAAGATTCAAATTTGTTTATTGCATTCTGTGCAGTACGAAAGCAGGCGACAAAGCCATCTGTTGAATAGGGTATTGGATTCGCACTGATGTAGCAGATTGCATTAGCGTACTGAAGTGAGCAGACTGTGAGAAAAGCTAACTTTCTCAAGCAGTCTGTGAGCAGGCTACCATCCACAAGCCCAACGAGAGTTTTCATAGATGTGACACAAGGTCCAGGACGTTATGACTACAATTGTCCTGAAGTTTCGCACCAAAAAATACAAAAAAGTAACAAACAGATCTTGAAACATTTGCCCCAAATTACCATTTTGCAGCATATCTCCACCTGCCATCTGAACAAAATATATTTTTTTTCAGAAATCTGGCTCCATCACTTCGTTTTTTCAAGGAAGTTATAACTTCCTTGGTTTTTTTTATTGATACTGGCCTTCATGTCATATTTCAGAAAAATCCATTAATGAACGGACCTCATTTTATAGGTCTCTTCCACTAAAGTGGACGTTTAAGAAGAAAGCTACTTCAAATGGTTGACCAACACAATGTAAACTTGGAAGCATCTGCAGTGAAACATGACAACATAAACTCTGGGTAAGAGCTTGTGAGTTGGCTACTACGCTGGCAGACAGAGCTAAGTTGCTATCATAAACAGATACAGCCTTTTGTATGCTATGTTAGTCAAAGAATTGTAAGAATAGTATTGAAACAGGGAAAAATACGACCGCGAGGAAACATTTTGCAAAAAGAATTAGGTACGCATAAATACATATGCTCATAAAACATACGAATCAATGCCTTCGTAATGGGTCTGTTACGAAATTCAAAAATCTGTCGGACGTACATTCGATACTTTGTGAGCTCACAAAAACTGTGTGTAGATGCAAAGCTGACAACGTCAAATGTTGTTTAGACATTGAGTAACATCTAATAATTACAGGTCTTAGTTTGTAAGATTCCATGTATGTGAGACGCACAGCAAGGC
>JAOBRC010745340.1:0-10255 GCA_027575255.1 Scolionema suvaense | reverse complement strand
GTATTTCCATGCGACTGATACTATTTTTTCCTCATTTTTTGATTTTCACCCAACCTATCGGATACGGCCCCTTTAACGTCATGGTTTGAATTTAGCAGAAAATTGGAAGATGCTTGACTCTGAGCTGTGCAACTAAATGAGGCAGTGCAAGGTTAATGAAGGATACTTGCCATATTTCGTGAAGGAAGGTTTTGGTTAAAATTAGCTCTCCCAATTTAACACTAAGGTAGACAATATATCAGAGATCAGTTTCAGAAAAATAATTTAAGCTTGTGCTTGACAAAGGAAATGGCAATGCTTAGCAGCAGCCACCGATGACATCACAAAAATCAAGATGGTGGCTGACAGACTTACAGAACTACATAATGTAAGCTGTTGCTATCAAATAGAAACTAAAGGTTATGTTTTCTTGTGTTCTATCACCTATTGAAATGTCACTTTCGACCAAACCGTTCCTTTCAAATTCAGGACAGATGTAGATGTTTGTGATAGCTTATAATTTGTTGACTATGATTTTTGGATCGAATTTTCTCCAAGGTCCGAGTTCGAGATGACGACATGCCTCTGGCGCACATCGCTCTTGCTGTTGAAGGATGTGGTTGGGCCCATCCAGACTATTTCACTTTGATGGTCGCAAACATGATCTTCGGCAGCTGGGACCGCTCTCTTGGCGGTGCAAAGAACGTTGCTGGGCAGCTGGCAGGAGATGTTGTTAAATATGACCTCGCTCACAGTTACATGTCATTTAATACATGCTATACAGATACCGGACTCTGGGGAGCTTATATGGTGGCAGATCGCATGAAGATTGATGACCTTGTGTATGCAGTGCAACGTGAATGGTAAATGGTTTGATAGTAAAAAGCCCACTAGATATTGTGGATACTCTATGGGAAGGGACCTACTTGTGGGAAGCCTGGTGATGATTAGATTAAGTTAATTGAGTGGCATCAAGTTTGCTTTGTTTTGGCTTTGTCTCCTTCATAAACTTTTTTATGATTGTTACAAAACATTGTATCTGATAGAGTACTTGTTGTTTGTTTTCACTGATAAACTTAACTTAATTTAACACATTATTGTCTAAATTTTCACTTATACAGATTTCGTTGAGGAGTCGTTAACTTTCATTGCAGCCTATTGACTGTAATAGATATTTTCCCATTTTATTTACAAAGAGAATCAAGCAGGTTTGGCCTAACAGATTCCATTTATCAAAAGTGAGTATCGCACCTCCTGGTGCATAAACCCCGTTCTGTCGTAAAGGTGCTGATAAAACTACTTTTCACTAAATCAGTCTCTCCACTGTGTAAGCCACATCATTCTAATGGTATCTAGGAACTGTTGGATAGTCTGTTAAGTCGTGTATTGCTAGCCTTCGTTCTAAATGTAATACAAAAAGTAGTTGAAGGATTCAGACAGAAATCAGGCTTCGACCAATCCAGAATAAATGTTGTACGTTGATGCATACATCTGAACCTAAGAAAGTGTACGCAGCGTACAGAACCACATAACAGTTTTTCATTCATCACGTAGCTATCCAGAGAGACACATTTTTTCATGAACCCCAAACATGACTCACTATTATTATAGAACTATTCCATTACTGAGATTATTTTGAAGATGGGTTAGACGGAGGAAAGACTGAGGATGCTTGATCTAAAATGGCTGTTTGAATAGTTTATGAGATCATTCTGGGTCAAGATTGTTAAGAAGGTGCAGGGGACGAAAGAATGCTTGTTGAAAATTGCAAATTGAACGATAATTTTGGCCGTACACGAAGGCGTACAGTCAGCCAGTTTACGTTGTATACGTGGACTAAAGGAGACTGTACGTACGTATGCCGCGTACGGTAATTGCCGAAGCCTGTGAAATTATATGCAATTTTCTACAACCATAAGGTAATTAACTTTTTCGGAACTATAAGTTTCGCGATTTGGGTACTTTTCGCGAAAATTAATTCCGCAAAGCACGTCAATAATTTCACATTGATAAGTCACCATTTTCATGCGAAGGAGTTTTTGCAGTAGCCTCTACCTCTAAATAAGGTCCACCTCCATTGAAAATAAAAATCAACTTATTAATTGTGGCTTTGTACTGGGAGATACGGTACCTATGGGTTTTTTGTGATATGAAATTTAGAAAAGAATTAAGATTCAAGAAAAATGTGCTTAACCCGCAATCCACTGTGCCATATACTAGATTTGGTATCCCTTTATGTCATTTTTCTTATGCAGGATGAGGATATGCACTAGTGTCACCGAAGCAGAGGTTGCACGTGCTAAGAACTTACTGAAGACGAATATCCTGTTACAACTAGACGGTATGTGATATTTTTTTCTTATGTATTAATTGTGAGGTGTCTCAGGAAGACAAGGGTAATCAATTTTTCTCCAATTCATTACATAATTATGCTGTCTGACAGCTGGCTTCTTCCAGTTTTCGGCGTCTGGTTTAATGGAAACGTTCAATGAAATAAAGTCTATCCTTCATTTTGTCCGTCTGTCTGTCACTAATACATTTGTCAAGATCACCGTTGTATTGATTGTTCTGGAATTGGGCATGAAGGTGAAATATTCATAATAAAAACTGAAGTGTGAAGCTGGACTTTTTTGTAAAATACATGCAACTTACAAATGGCCATGTTTTTTGAGTATGTTGTGCGAAAAATATTTAGTACTTTCTCACAACTTTTTGGTCAAAGATGGAGAGCTATGTTAGTTACCTGGGAAAACTCTCACTCGGCATGAGTGTGGCTGATAATGTCCTAAACGGGCAATTTTTAGGGTTTTTTTTCAAATATTATATGGTTCATTCATTCGCTATAAGTGTTGATGTGAAACTTTCTTGTAATCTTGCTTATGTTATGGACGTGGTTATAAATGTCATAGCTGAGAAAATTGTTTTCCACCTTTGACATCTCTTCTTTCTTTCCTAAAAATGGATATTTTTAGGAGGATTTGGTATAAATCAGTATGCTTGTTTATTACATGTTCAATATGGTTTGCTAAATGCCAGCTGGGGTATATCATTATTTTTTGTATAGTGTGACACAAGTTGTAATTATGTTGATTAGTGTGCACTAATTTGGTACTTGTTTTTTTTTTATGTATTCAGTAATTCCACTTGATTCTATTTGCTCCTAGTTCCATGTTAATAAGTTCCAGAGATGACCCTGTGATTCAGTTTCAAAGCTGATGGACTGTTTCCAGCACTCTCCTGGCGTTTTTTTCCAATCATGTAATGTTTTGAAGGCTTAAAAATGATTTTGATTTTTGTCTTCCAAGGGTAGCGGTTTTCCCGACATGACACTGCCTATTAATTGGAAGTGTTTTTTTCATTGAAAATGCATCTTTGTCTGCTTAAACCTATCCTAATTAGCATCTTGTTTGGACTAGTGTCCATTCATAGAGGAGTTCTGTTAATTTGTGGCTCTTTTGTGCATCAAAAGAAATCAAAGCAATGATTCATTGGTATCAAAACTGGACGTTTGTCGACACTATGAGGGAACGGGCTCTGGACCGATGCACTAGTTTTTCCAATTCAGGAAATTGGAATTTTCACTTTTGCTGTTCTTCTTGTAATATTAGCGATCTCTTAGTTAGGTTATTATGGCTCTGGTGGGTAAATATACATGTATGCATCAATCTTAACTTGAAATTATTCATTGACACCATGAACAAATAGACCTTTTCACAAATAGCACTGGTGTAACATCATTGTTTCCGTGGTGCCTGAGGGTCCCAAAAATTTCAATTTTAGGTTGCGGTGACCACAATTGTTATCCTGGATGCCTGAACGGGCGCCTTCTTTTACCAGAAGATTTTCTCAAATTCTACGTGGAGCTGATAAATTAGAACGCATAGAAACACCACATCCTGTTTATTTGCTCAAGCTATTGGTAGCTGGTAGAGGAATAACACCCAAAGATGCAATGAAGTATTTCAAATTAACGTCTTGACAGGTTTGGCCCTGCACATAGGCAACCATATTTTTGGTCGGGCACCTAAAATCTGGTAACCAGGTTGCCCACAGGGTACCCTCTGGAAAATGTCATGTTACACCACTGAATAGTCATCATGCAACATATTACCGGATAGCCAAGAGACACTTGCTTTCGTAATCATAGCTAACTTCCACTAATGAGCAAGCGGGATTGCTTTTTTGGTTGCGGAATTGATGATCATACAAGCTTATTCGCACTCTTGCCAATGCAACCTCTGGCTATCCCACAATTCATCATGGTGACGGTTTGCAAGGCCGTCTTTTACTTCAGCAAATCATTTTGATCATGTATGTATGAATACACTGCTTTTATTCCCCTGTTGCAGGTCTAAATTTGTTGATTCCTGGTGTAACCCGGCTGAGTGTAGTTCATGTTTCTTTTTTTTTTCTTTTTTTTTAGGTTCGACCCCCATTTGTGAAGATATTGGAAGGTAATTCATTTTGGTATGCTTTAATCGTGTCAATATATCTTCCGATGTAGGTGGACCCTTTTCTCGGTCGTCAGTCAATGGTTGTATCATTTGTTGAGGCCCTAAAGTGCCCTTCAAATTCATAAAGCTTCTGCCTTTGAATCTGCATTGAAGCAAAGTCATACCCAATCAAACGGCGTGCATACAGAAATGCATGCCTAAAAGTCGAGAAACTTTATTGCTGGAGGGTGAGTAGGAGGGAATTATGTTCTGACGCAGGCTGGTCGTGCAAACTCAACCCACCCCCTACCCCATCACCCAACTGTGTTGTCTTGGTGCATTTAACCTAAGAACTAAAATGCGATCGATTAACGAAATCTGCTAAAACAGTTACAAGCAACCAACATGTCTCGGATGAAAGTGTGGAATTGTGAATACAATTTCAAGTTTTGTGAGATAGGAGAAAGAAATAACATGTTCGCTTTTTGTTTATCTCTTTTCTTATTCGATACCTTCTAAATATTAAATGGTTTTTGCGTTCTGCAGTGTTGGGGGGATTGTGACTGTTACAGGAGAAAGTGGCTTTTTGCTGAAGTGGGTCTTTTTGGCAACCTAGTTCTATACATTCTCTTTGCATTGTTCATGGAAATTACACAAAGAACAATGAGAAAATAGAATTTGGGGTGAGAATCACTTTTTTGTGACTGCTCGGATTTTTTGATTGTGGGATGTTTTTTGATACTGATGATGCTTTGTTGTAATGCCTCAAGTAAGTAACCGGGCACTTAGTTAATTGTTGAGTGTTGAGTGTTGCCGTTTATTCGATAGGGCTGCTTTTGTTAGACAAAAAAGAGGATGATAGTAAGAAAGAATGAAAATGAACATAAACTGCTGTTTTAGGAATAATGATCAAGCATCTATTTCTGAATCTTTCTTAGCTTCCTTATCCTTGATATCCTTCTCATCAACCTTGTAGGGGTAGGGGTATGATTCATTCTTCCATTTTAATTCAAAAACTGCTAGAAATAAAAACTTTGATTGAGATTGCAGTATGTGAAACTATATTCAAAAATTTTCCATGTTTTGATGAAAAAGGAAAAAACTGGTAATGAAATTTCGAACATGTGTTGTGTATTCAATATTCTAGCTGAATAACTTTTCAAGAACTTTCTTGTAGAAAAATAGGCCAGAAGAGCATTTTTCATGTTTCAGGTAGGAAGATGGCCACTTATTTTACGGGTGGGCGCTTGTTCAATGGATACAGTTCTAGGGTGGGCGCTTGTTGGATGGATACAGTTCTAGGGTGGGCGCTTATACAATGGTTACAGTTCTCAAGAGTGGATGCCTATTCGATGGTTAAAATTCTAAGGGTAGGCGCTTATTCGAATCAGTAGTATTTCTCATCTTTGATGATGACTTTTCACTGTTTATTCTCGTTATTTAGGCAGATGCTGACGTATGGACGTAGAATTCCTTTGCCTGAGTTAAACAAACGTATTGATGTAAGTGCTCTTTCTCTTGATTTTATGATGTTGCAGATCAGGTACACTTCGGAGTCTTTGTGCTTGTTATTTCTTTGTTGCTGTGTTTGTAGCCCATTTTCGTTCATTTGTCACTCACGCTTTAACAGCTTAGATGTATCACAGCTGCATCAAACGTTCACATATATTTGCTTTCCTTGTACGCGCTGATTTATGAATTGCCGTCACAGGAAGATGTTAGAAATAGGCTAAAGTTCGAGTGAATTCGTTGAAAGTCAGATTCTAACCTGAATTGTCCATATGGATCATATGTGCACATGTCAACTATATTCTTAAAAATATCCTGATGAAACTGTAGGGTGTGTTACTGTTTATGGAGGTTATCGTAGCGCTACTGTTAAAATATTTTGGACACTCATTAAGTGGGACCTGTTCGTTCTTCAGTCCATCCGTCCGTCAGTCTGTCACATGCATTTTTACTGTGGTATCTTATTATTCTTTTGTTTGATGTGACGCGATGGTTCATGCAATGAGTGAGTATTCTGTTGCCTTTTGTGACCTGGTGTTTGGAATCCATGCTTATAATTTCATCATTTTCGTGAAGACCTGAATTTTATGTTTGTGTTCATGTTGTGTGTGTAGATGTCATCTTTTTATGCAAAGTAGGAACTTTGGCTACAAGCTTTCTAGGTGCAAGGAAACTTTTCGTTTTTATCTGCCAAAACAAGCGCTCTTCTGTTTGATTTGTTATTCCTTTGTTTCAATTTCAAATCAATCCCAAATCACACCATCCGGCAATGACACTTTTTTACCAGTTAAAAGTGTTGCATATGCATGTTTTATGTAGTGCTGGCAGAAGTGAACAAATGCCCAAAAATATATTTTGTAGACGATAGAGCTCAATAGAAGATGACTTGCAGTCTTTTCTTCAATAACCTGTGTAGCTATCTAGAGATATTTAATCCCAAAATCCAGTAGGTACCATCTTGCCCCTAATTAGGCGTGCTGGCCCTGAAGTACTAGTACTCAAGTTATGTCAATTTCGTTGACAAAATACTCAGTATTGAATTATGGTAGAAAATCTGTTGGACTAACTAATTCATGCTGTTGCTTTTGCGTTACTAGGGAAAGGACAATGCTTAGCAAACATTTTCTGACGACATCTATTACAAAACCAAGTAACCTCATGTAGTGAAATAGAAGTTAAGATATCGCGTTTCGTTGTGCTCTATCATTTAAAATATCACCATTCCTTTCTCCTTTGAAGGAAACGCTTTTGATAGGTGAGGATGAAAACTAGGAATGCTAGTGAAGCGACGTTATAACTGCCAATAATAGAACATGAAATAATTCAGCTCTAAAAGTCTAGCATCAAGAAAATATTGTAGCGACTTTCATGCAAAATTTTGGTAATTTTTTGTTCCCCAATAGATTGAAATCCTGGTCAGACCCTGATGAAATGGCTAAGAGAACCTAGTGAGATATTTAACCGTGCGTGTATGTTCGAACAAATCTCTTGAGTGAAGCACTACATTAACTTCGAAAAATTGCGGACAAAAAAGGTTTCGGCGAAAGGGCTTGTCCGAAACTTTTTTCGTCCGAAATTTTTTGTGCTGAAATTTTAACCTGCTAAAAATTAGCACGAGAATGAGCAAAAATTCAAAAAATACGAGGAGAGACCATCAAATCAGTGCAATGCTAACAGAGCGTTTACACCCAAGTGCAAAAATGTAAACCAAAGTTGCATTCATCCAGCAGAGGCTGTTAACTTGAGATGAAACTAAATCGGCCAATTCGTACGACAATATTCCTAAGTTGATGCTTTTCACTGGTCTGAGAGGGACGTAACAAGGAATTTAATGAAGTTTTGAAGTGCCGGAAATTGGCGAAAAACCGCCAAAATTCTTGTTCGAAACGACCTGATTTTTGTCCGTAACTTTTTTGTCCGAAAATTAAAAATGGCGAAGTTTTCGTTCTTAATGTATTTATAAAACGGAGCGGATTGCCTCCTAATCTCAATTTTCTTCTGAAATTTATCGAAGATGCTCCAATATAAAATGATAGCAATACAGAGTTTGTCCCTCCTGCCTATTATAGCCCCGTACAAAACTGTTTCTTGATTGCCAATTAGTGTTATGTAGCCCATGCGTAAGATTCCCTGTGAATTCAATTTTTTTTTCTTGTTTCAGATGATCGATGCTAACTTGGTTAAAGCTGTAGCCACCAAATACATTTACGATAAGTGTCCAGCAGTTGCTGGAGTGGGTAAGTCAGTCATTGAAGTGTAAGTCTGTGAGCTTGTATTGTCCCTGTAGAAGTCGTACGTGCTTTCTCCTTTTGTTCACTCGCTTCCCAAGTAAATTCCTGTTGTGGGTTTTATGAGCCTATTCGGCCTGAACTTCTTTATATCCGTTGAATGCCTGAGAGGGAGTGATAAAAAATACCCTCCTACATAAAAGGAGCACGAATATAGCTGGGACTCTAAAATTGGGTGCGGACATACCCACCGATGGATAGTTTCTAACAATTATTCATTTGAACTGCCATGTCAGCCCGATTTACGCTGACATCAGCGTATTTGTTGAAAATGGTCTGCGAGTATTGCCAAAACTGTAACAAAAGTTATCTCGCTCAGAAAATCGGAATATCAAAACACCAAAAGTGGGTTTAACCGTGGCTGAAAGCTTAATATAAGTGCCTTTTATAAAAATGGTTTTTGATTGCAGAGCGTATGGTTTTCTTTTTGGCATGACTTTTTCTAAGGGGTGCTTTTTCCCATTATAATTCGTAATAGAGAAATTGCATGATTTTGCCAACTGGCCCTCACAAAAAGTAGCATATCTTTTGAACCAAGTAAGCTTTATGTGTGAAATATAACTAAAAGTAAACAAGAAGCCTTCGGTCTGCTTCGATTTGGGGGTAATTTTTTTGTGGAGAAAAATGGTCATTTGGTCAATGGTCAGTGGACCTTTTGTCATGTCTTAGAAAGCTCTTCTACGATTTGGACGTGGCTAGAAACTGATCATTTGTGTGGTGTTCTGGAGACTTTCCAAGATCTGCTCCTTCCTTAATTGCAATACTTGGTGTGAAACGTAATGGCCACTATCATTATGCCATAGACTTTGAATCATACATGAGAAATCTCTTGTTGGTCTTTGGCGTGGGCTGTCTTTTGAGGTGTTCTGTTTCTTTGTTGCAAGTTTTGTTGAGGTATGAATATTCGCAGTAACAGAAGGAATTGATCGGAACGGAACGTCTTACATTGGTTGGAAAACTCTTGGCTGAGTTAGGCGTTGCGGGTTATATTCAAGAATACTAGTCTTGTTTGGCTTGTTTTGGTGTGATCATCAGGAAGTATGCCTTAGTGACCGTTTATGGTATTTCTGTTGCCTCTGTGTGGCGTGTAATTATTGTTTTTTGGCGTAGACGATGATTCGTAGTTAAATTTATTATACAGCGACTTGTATGTATTGAAACGTAGCGGACTTCATTTTGGCTTTCTGTGATTTTCATGGCAGACGTTTTAGGGGACTCATGTTGACCCACATGTCGGGGCAAAATAGTGGTGGACAATACGCTAAACTAAATTAATAGGGAAGGGTTAAGTTTGGGTCTGATCTTGGGAATGCTCTGCCCTTATTTCCAGAGTTATTTATAGCTTTACTTCATCGGTTCCCGAAGAAGTCGCCACAATGCGTTTGTGCTCTTTACTTTGAATCGATATGAGTTCTACCTATATGATCATATATATGATTCCTGCATTGTAGGTCCCGTTGAACAACTGCCCGACTACAACCGAGTTCGTGGTGGAATGTACTGGCTCCGATTGTAGACGCAATCGCAATGATGCTAATGTTTCCAATAGAAAAAATATTGTCAGTATACATATTTTGTGCTCTGTATGTGTAAATCTCTCGAATAAAAATGGTCGATATGTGATTGTTGTCGTTGTTTTTAGCCACGTATTGTATAATGAGCATTGACTCTGCCTCTTACTCTCGCGTGATTAGTACTGGAGCTCTGGTCAATTCCCCCCCGCTTCCCCCAACGTTTCCATGCGTCATTAAGTTTGTTAATGTTCTGATGAAAAGAAAATTGTAGACACTTATTGTAAGAACCAGTGATTTTGAATGTGGCTTGTTTTCTTATTTTTTTCCCCAACAAATTGATAGCTTGAGCGTATACAATGCATAAGCCGATGGCACGTGTACTGCATACCGTAATTATCTGAATAAGCGCCGGGGCTCATTTAATTTTCTACCGTTCAGAAAGGGCATTCATTTAAGCCGGGGTGCTCACTACAAAAAATGCAAGGTAGGTATTAGTAAAAGTGAAAATACCGTAATTATCTGAATGAGCGCC
>JAOBRC010745339.1:0-17327 GCA_027575255.1 Scolionema suvaense | reverse complement strand
ACCACACCCTGCACATACCCTAGAAATGCCAAAACATGATTTTTCAAAAGTCAGAATTAGTAAGTCTCTCAAAAAAACCCCACCCTGCCGCCCTGATTTGCGGCTTGGTACTTGTCGATCTGTTTTCATTTACTTGCGGTACGGAAAATGGCAAAAACGCACATGCGTGCCAAACAATTTTGACCAGGATTGTACTTCAGGTGAGCCTTCTTCTGTGCCTGCTCAGTTATCATCATCTGTGTCTGTGGCCCAAGACCCACCAACTCAGGTTCCCCAGCTCCATGTCGAGCCCGTTCCCTCTACTTTTATTACCCAGGAGAAAATTAAGGAACTGTTCAGTAGATCTAGGAAAGAAACGCTCGAGGCCGTGGATCAGGTAAGTAAAGATGTCTCCCAGCAAAAATTTGATTGACTTTTGTCTGCCGCCCTTGCAGGTGCCGGTAATTCAAACATTGCTTCCGTCGCAAGCCAAGGCCCCACCCACGGCGGGCAAAAACAGCGTTAAAAATGTGCAACAAAAGCGCCGATTTTTGTGGTCCTTGTAATAGAGCCGGCGGTCGATTCTGCAACTCTGGAAGTGCTTGTAAATTGGCTATTTTTGATTTGTCTGATCTCGGGATTATACCGCTTCTGGAAACCAGAGTAAATGTTTTATCAAAACAAACAGTACCGAAGATGATTTTGAACTTTGATTGGAGTAGCTGGAGGGCCGTGACTATTGATACGTGACCGTACAAATAAGACATGCGTTATTGATACGTGACTGTACCAATAAGATCGACTGTTATTGATACGTGACTGTACGAATAAGCTAGGCGTTATTGATACGTGACTGTACGAATAAGTAAGGGGTTATTGATACGTGACTGTACGAATAAGCAAGGCGTTATTGATACATGACTGCACCAATAAGATCGGCTGTTATTGATACATGACTGTACGAATAAGCAAGGCGTTATTGATACGTGACTGTACCAATAAGAAAGGTAGTTATTGATACGTAACTGTACCAATAAGTCCACAGTTAAGCCATTACGGCGCAAGCCTTGGCTTGGCGTGGCCTTTGTCAGGTAGACAAGCGTTGCGACGCCGTGGGAACTGGATTCGTTGGTTTCTTTGATTGACTGGTAGCAGCGTAAGGCTTGTCCACTAGAATGAAAAATGTTTCATTTTTTAACGACCAGGCTTGTCGAGTTTTATTGTTGTCTTAAGTACTCTTGCACAATTTAGTCCACTTAAACCACATATACTGCGTTGGAATGAACTATACTTATCCCCAGTGACTGCTCCACTGCGACACTATGTCAGAGAACGCCCACGTGGTGAACCAAATTTAAAGCAAAGAAGCAAACGTCAATCAAAGAGCAAATGACAACGCTTATCCTGTAATGGGAACCGCCTAGCCATAGCCAAGCCAAGCTTTGTCAAGTCGCCAATCCAAGCCTGATGCCGCAATGGGAACCAGGCCTTATTGACCCATGGTTTTGTGAATAAGTCAGCGGTTCTTTTTGACTGCGTTTAGCTGAGAAGAACATTCATTTAAGACAACTTTTTTTGAGGAGAATATTCATTGAATACAAACTTTTTGAAGACATAGCGTATAACCTTTGCGCTTCAAAGGTTATACGCTGCTTGACAGAACTTCCAATCTGAATTTTTTGTCTCTGTCTGTCTGCCTACGACTACGGATAAAGTTCAAGTATTTACCAGTTCGAGGAGCTTCTAAAAAGTTTTTTTACTTGTACTGCCATTAAGACGCAATATTTCCAGGCTTTTGTATATTACTTCTCGCAAAGGTTTTTTAGCACCTATGAAAAACTATATTGCAAATATGAGTAGTTGTTTGTTCGCCCAAATATTTCTGTTTTCAAATGCCAATGGCTTGTGGGACGAAAGTTTGGAAACTTCTCACTAACTCATGAACAAGAATGAATGATCCTAATTTAGTCAACAGCTGCAGTAAAATTGGAAAAATGGAAAAGGCTGTTAACGAAGCCAAATAAACTGTGGAGGAAGCAGTAAACACACGTGACTAACCTCTTGACCTTTACATGCATTTAATAATCCCGAAATATGGCATAGATACCTCGCCAATGCAGAATACTAGATCGAGTACCCACTGAATACCAGCTAAAGATCAAAGAAGCTCCACACATCATTGACCAGAAGCCCCTTTTGAATGTTCAGGTAAAGCATGAGAACATCACTATTTCTGTGTAGCTGTTTTTTTGTGTTTTTTTTTGTTTGTTTTTTGTCATTGGTTATCTTTTATTGCTTTGTTGCTGTGGTAACATCCGTGTTAATTTGTCTTTGTCGCTATGCACTATTAGCCTCATTTGGAATGCATAGTTAGATAGGTTTTTTAAATTGATTTGTAATTTGTTACCAATTTACTTTCGAATAACTGATTGAAATTGTTAGTGCTGTGCTTGACTGTACTTTATAAGTAGAATTTTGAAGTTTGATGTTAAATTTGCGCTAATGATGATCGAAATCGGTATGTGGAATAAAGGATGAAACTCAAAGCAGTTGTTGTTTACTTGAGACTTGTTTTAAACTTTGTGCTATTACGCCCCTTCGTACGGATAACTAATCTTTGTTACCATGTATGCTTGCCAGGTTTATCGTATTGGTCATCTATGTTCATATAGGTCATGATAGGGCTGTAGACATGTGTTCTTCTTTTCTAGATTGCTTATAATGGACTATCAAAATAAAATCAGTTTTTGACTATCCTCATCTCTTTATCCTCTTCAGGCTGGCCCACGACATCATTAATTGCATATCAATACCATTGACCTAAGTTAATGAGAGAAGTGTATGAGTCCCTTGGGACGCCCTGCCGTATATAAGGCCACAAAGACAGGCCATATTTCTCTCTGAAGTTCTGACTGTCACAGTTATAGCTTTCTCTCCCTCCCAACCCTCTTTCTTGACTCTGGATTCCACCTTGTATAGGTGTGACTTGCCCTCTTTGCGGTTGGGTGATTAGGGTGTCAGCCATCCAGGACACACCTAACTTACCAATCCAGATGGTCGGCCGGGCAGTCAATTTGGAGACTGCTTACGCCCAAATATGAATGGGGGCAAAAGCCCATATGTAACTAATCTTTGTTACCATGTATGCTTTCCAGGTTTATCATATAGGTCATCTAAGCTCATATAGGTCATGATAGGGCTGAAGACATGTGTTCTGCTTGTCTAGATTGCTTATAATGGACTATCCTCATCTCTTTATCCTCTTCAGGCTGGCTCGCGACATCATTAAGAATTATCTACAGCACACCGCACATTCATTTTATTGGCCTTCCATTATTGCAGATACCTATAGCTTACAAAAAAGGCTAAAATAGAAAAAATTCCAATAATTAATTACCCATTTATGGCGAGGCCATCTAATTCGTAATAAGAAAACTAGGCAAACATCTTGAACAAACATTTTTATGGACTAGTTTCGGTATATCAACGCTGTTGTGTTGTGTTGATGTCTATATTGGTCTTGTACTATGTCCAGGTTGTATGAATGTATATTTGTGCTGCTATACATGAAGAAACACTTTCATGGAGTACTTGACTTAGTATGCAGCCTGTGCCCTATCTGTCTATGTCTATTTCGTCTGACAATACATGGTGTCAGATTAGTCTGTATCTTATTTAATGTGAAATAGTGTTTCTCAAGAGCCTTACTAGGATATCATTACTTGCATGGCTGTGTAGCTTCAGTTTACTTCAGCATGGCTCATCATCCTACTCCTCCAGAACCCTTGGACTTCGAAGAGAACTTAGTAGAGAAGGGGAGAACATGGAAGCAAGAATTGGATTTTTACCTAGCAAATACAGAAGCTAAATCCAAGCCTGATGAAGTCAAGACCAGTATCCTTCTTACCTGTGTTGGAAAAAAGGGGCGAGAATTGTACAACAACTTCACTTTTGACGAAGGACAATCTATGTTTTTTAATAATGTTTTACAAAAGTTTGAAGATTATTGTGCCCCTCGAAAAAAATGAAAGTTTCTCAAGATTTACCTTTCTCACAACTATGCAGCAAGAGACTGAGTCCTTTGATGAATTTATAGCAAACTCAAAACACGATCAAAGATTGTAATTTTGGCACACTCACTAATTCTCTTATCAGAGACATGATTGTTATTGGCACAAATGACAAGAAATTGAAGCAGCATCTTTTAAACAAAAATGATCTTCAACTTGAAAAGGCCATCAAATCAGGCCAGACAGCCGAAGTCGCGCGTTCCCATTCAAAACTAATGCACGGTGATCTCGAAACAAGTCTTGATCGGATCAAATCAGACCACAAACGTGCACCGGAGTCCGGCAGATCAGCAGATCGCATCAGTAACTGCATATTCTGCTCCTATTCTCACAAGCGGGGGCAGTTTCCTGCTTATAGCCGTAACTGCAAATCTTGTGGCAAGCGTGGCATCTTCTCAAGGTGTTGCGCAGATAAAAATCTCTACGATATAGAAGCCTAGCAATCAGATGAACTTTCAGCTAACGACTCTGAGGATGAATCTCCACAAGTTTTCATGGGAGCAATCAATATGAAACCAGAAAATCCTGCTTCAAGCAAAGACGAAGTTGAGTCACGGACAACATCAGCTAAGACCAAAACGGCTATCATTAATAGCATCAGCAAAGACGGGAACATTGTAGAATTTAACATTGACTCTGGTGCGCAGGTCAACGTACTTCCATATGCCTCCTCCTCTGAAGCAAACATCGATTAAGCTTACTGCGTACAACGGAACTGCAATCCCAGTGCTTGGAAAATGTATTGCTTTCATCACCCACAAACAACGAGAGCCAGTTCCAGTTCTGTTTATGATAGCAGACACAGATAGTACACCAATTCTTGGTTTGCAGACTAGTTCCGACTTGAACTTGATTCAGCGAGTTATGAAGTTAGCACATCAGAACCAAACTATGTCAGCAAATTCAATGACTGTTTCGGGGAAATTGGCACACTACCTGGTATTCATCATATCACACTAGATGCCAGCGTCTAACCAGTAGTTCACCCACCGCAATGTATACCTTTTGCCCTACAGGACCGTCTACACACTGAGCTACAAAGAATGGTAAAAATGGACATCATCAAACCTGTCACAGAACCTACTGACAGGGTTTCATCGCTTGTGCTTCTTGAGAAACCGAATTGCAAGCTACGTGTCTGCCTGGATCCAAGAGATCTGAATCACCGCCTACCAACCACTGAGGATATTCTGGCACAGCTGTCGTCAGCCAAATATTCTACGAAACTAGATACAAGCAATGTCTTTGGGCAGATACAAGTCGATGATGAAAGCTCCAGAATTCGTACGTTCAACTCCCCCTATGGCCGCTTTCGTTTCACAAGACTTCCATATGGCATTCACAGTGCAAGTGAAATCAGCCAGGTCAAAATCGCTCAGATCATTGATGGCATCCCTGGCTCTACCAATGCCCAAGATCGACTTCCTTATATGGGTTAAAACCAAACAATCACTACAAGAGCGCACTATACAAGTTCTAAGTGCAATACGACAAGCAGGAATGAAGCTGAATCGATCTAAATGTCAGTTTCATATAACTGAATTGCTCTTCCTCGGACACAAGATATTTAGTAGAGGGATACAACCAGACCCTGCAGAAGTTGAGGCCATTACTCAAATGGCAGAAACAACTAATGTAACTGAGCTCCAGAGGTTTCTTGGTATGATAAACTATTTTGGCAAATTTATCCCCAAGTTTGCTGACATGACTGCTCCGCTCCGACAACTACTCGACAAGGACACCATTTGGACATTTGAAAAGCCTCAACAGATGCTTTCCAGCAGCTAAAACAGGCAGTCACTGAAAGTCCTACTCTCAAATTCTACGACCCTAAACTTCCAATTAAAGTATCGTGTGATGCGTCCACACAAGGTCTCGGTGCCCTCATGGAACAAAATTTTAATGGCAGATGGCACCCTGTTGCTTTTGGCAATCGCTCTCTGTCCACATCTGAGAAACATTACTGTCCACTTAAGCTCGAAACGCTATTGCTGGTCTACGCATGTGAACATTTCAACGATTACATTTATGGTAAGCATTTCATTATTTGTAACGATCATCTGTCACTGCGTGGTAGACTGCAAAAGCCCATCAACAAAGCCCCTCTATGCATCAAACGCTTCATACTCCGACTGTAAAAGTACGACTTTGAGCTTCAGCATGTCAACGGTCACTTAATGACGGTTACTGATGCATTAAGTAGAGCACCCACCAAGAGGGGAAATTCATAAATCCCAGAATCAGGCTTGGAGGCCTATATACACTCCATAATAACATCTATGCCAATTAGTGACTCCAAGATCCACCAGCTGCAGACAGCACTGCCTCTGATGCCACCTTCGTCAAGTTGCGTCGACAGATACAAAAAGGTTGACCGAATAAACCAGATGATCTTGATTCTGCCTTAAAAGCATATTACACTTAAAGGCATAATCTATCCATCATCCACAATCTTATTATGAAAGGACAGCAAGTTCTTGCTCCATCTTGCATGAGAGCTGATATCAAGCGTGCACTACACCTAGGGCACATGGACATCTTTAAAACCAAGACTCGCGCAAGAGATACTGTCTTCTGGCCCAGCATGAATACCGAATGCCGAAACCATAATCTCGAACTGTCCTACGTGCCATCAACAGGCCCAGGAGCCTCCCATCAGCCATGAGATATCCAATCGTCCAGGGTCCAAAGTTGGGACAGACATTTTTCATCTCCACAGCAAGCACTACGTGGCAGTTGTCGACTATTTTTCTTAGTTTTTTGGCATCTCTGAACTACCTGACTACACATCAGCCACCGTCGTTGCTCATACCGAGCGTTTGTTTTGCACAGTATGGCATTTCTCGCCTTGCCATGTGAGAAAATGGGCCAGAGTTTGCATCAAGGGAATACCGCCTATTTGCCATTGACTGGAAATTTAAGCACCTTACCAGCAGTCCTCACTACCCAGCGAGTAATGACCTAATTGAACGAACAATCCAAACAATCAAATGTACCCAACGTAAGTGCTTTACTCATGGCGATGACCCCCATGCAGCGCTGCTTGCTCTACGCACAACACCACAGACCACAAATTCCAGCTCACCAGCCACTCTAATGTTCAAACAGGTGATACGCACTCATTTGCCTTCCACAGAAATGTTTCTTGGTAAAGTGACCTCTATGGTTGTACAGCCTTCGACTAAAAATTCTCGAGTGCTACCACCTCTAGAACCTCATGATTCAGTCTGAATTCATGATGGGAAGGCTTGGTTTGAAACAGGTATCATTCTGGAGCAACGTCCAGAGCCTCGCCCCTACACAGTGCTTCTTAACGAAGGTGTCAAACTGAGGCGACATCGTCGACATATTCTATATGCTCCACGAACACACACAACAGGCTCTGACTTCAGTATTACCTCGCATGACAATAAACCACCAGTCGCCTTACGCATGCAGAACGAACCAAACCACTCACAACGACCCATAGGCCTTCAACCATCGACAGCCCAACTCCTGACAGAACACATGCCACCCTTGCTGCTCCTGCTGAAAACGACCAACATCAATATGTGCAAGCAGGATATGAAACGGAAAGTGAAATGGATGGCAACCCCAACACCTGTACCACCACCCGGGTTGAGAAAAAAGTTCATTCACCACATCATCTGCTGGACTACAAACATATTAAAACTTAGACTTTTCCTTGTCAGTGCAAACATTGACTTGACTCTTCATTTATTGAATTTATGGTTGTTGGGCGTCTACGTACTTGGCTTAGTCTTATTCTATGGAAGGAAGATGTTGTGTTTTGTTGATGTCTATCTTGGTCTTGTACTATGTCCACTTTGTGTGAATGTATATTCGTGCTGCTTTACATGAAGACACACTTTCATGGAGTACTTGACTCAGTATGCAGGCTGTGCTCTCTCTGTCTCTGTTTATTTCTTCTGACAATACAAAGACAATACAATCTTCAGGAAAAATGAGTTACAAGAGCGCAAACAAATCAAATCGTCAGCTCTGGAGATTAATTCGTCAGAACTGTTGTTTTGACATAAATCTGCAGTTCGTTGGCTTCCGTTGGCATTGGTGTTAATTCTCACGGTTTTGTCTACAATCCCTCACAAAATATGTCGAGACCCTGCCAACAACCATGTTTCAACGTGCAACTAGAAGTATTTGCAGAAGTTTTCTGCTTCTCCTGACCCCTCATTTATAATGCTGTTTCCTGTGGAAGTCTTTTAGACAGGGAATGATGTGTCAATTTGGTCTCAACATTTATGTCGGAGGGGAAGGGGAGGGAGAACGAAGGGCACAAGAGCCAGTGACACAACGAAATATCAGAGTTCACAATGAGTAACGCTCAACAATAACACATTACACCATGTAACGTGTTATGCATTCATAGGTGTAAATATATCGCCTTTCGTTGTTTAGTTTTACTAGCAAAAGGCACAGGGTCAGGCCATACTCATATATACGAGCTTTTACAGCAAGAGTCTCAAAATTTTGTGAGGGATTGCAGATATCAACCTAGCTTCCAGCGTTTGGTCTTGGATTTTGACTCTCTTCAAGGATACAAGTACATCCTTGCTCTCTTCACTCAAAAAAAAGAAGCTTCTCCAATTTTGCGATAAAAGGGTTATGCCCACATCCCTATTCACGCCTTCAGTCTCAGTTGGTCTTGTCCTCATGCACTAAATTTCCAATAGTGACTTGTGCTGAGGCCATCTAATTCGTAGTAAATGCATAAAGCAGACAAACATTTTTAATTGAATTTTAATTGAAATTCTGATGATAACTAGTAAAGCGTCGAAACTAGTCAACTAAAAATGTTTGTTCAATTTGTCTGCTTCGTTTTTATTTTGAATTTCCAATGCTTCTCTCACTTGCCTTTTTGTAAGCAACACAATTTTTTGTCTGAGGCTCAATGTTGCTGAAGTTTTCCACTTGCTCAGGCTCAATTGTTGCTTAGCAGTTGCTTGTTGACCCGATCGTTGGTTGACCATGCAGAGGCTTCGTCATAACTTTAACAATGGAGGTATTTTTCTTTACTGGTCGAGTCTTAGGCCGCGTTTACACGAAAGGCGGGATGAGTTTCGTCCTGGGATGAGATTGGTCCCGGGACGAGATTGTGTTTTGTTTACATAGGCTCACTCATCCCGGGATGAGGTTGTCAGTCTGACCTCGGGATGGACCATTTTCAACTAACGGTCTGCCCCGAGATGAGAGCGATGATGACTGCAGTTAGCATTTGCACGTGCGCTTTCCATACAGCAGAGGTTGCATGTTACTACGTACAAAAAGAGAGAGCCAAGCAAACATTAAATTCGTGCTGAGAGTCGTGATGAGTGTGGCCTTTATACTAGTGGTGGTAAATGTTTTTGTTCAAGAAATTGGCTATTTTGCCTTAAATATTATGCATGCGGAAATTAATATAAATAAAATTTATAACAAGACTTATAAACGCCACTTAATCAAATTTACGCTGAGCTTTGCGCCACATGTTTATGTGGAGTGGAATAAACTATATGGAACTGAAAGTCTCACGACGTAAGGCTTGCTAAGCTACTAGAACATTCAATGGAATATAAGTTTTGTTGAGTTGTCAAAAGTTTCTTGGAGGGAGGCAGGCCTCCGCTTGTTACGGCCCTTCTCTAAATTACAATTACTTTCAACTAGCAAAGGGTATTGATGTAGTTTTTACCATCTTCTTAGCGTTTAGCAACTAAAAATCAAAATTTAATCAAGGTAGCAGCAAAAATGTCCTGAAAAAAGTTGGGCTTTGAGCAACATAAATTACCACTCACTTCTTTTTGCTCTGTATCCTTCCAAATAGTTCAATTCAAGAAGCATTACTAATTAGGTTCAATTCATGTAAGCACGATGCATGGAAATCATTATTTGATATAAACTGATTTCATAAATAGTAAGGATTTTATTTTTCATCATTGGAGGTCGGGCATGACTTATTCGATCCGCATGCGAAATCATTCTTGTAGCTCTCTTTTGTAGTCTGTGTAGTTTGACACGGTTAGAGTTTGGTGCTGGCCTAAGAGCAGTTAGCATAATACTGATACGGGTGTATAAACGCAAAATACAGACTTTTCATTGCCTTGTCGTTTAGCTGTCTACGGGCTTTTGAAACAACACCTATGTTTTTTGCAATTTTAGCTTCTACCGTCTGCATATGTTCTTTCCAATTTAAGTTTTCATCCAATATAACTCCAAGAAACTTAGTACTACTTGACCGTTCTATTTCTTTGTCTCCAATCACAAGCGGTGGTAGCTTCAAAGGCAAATCGTCTGGTGCTGGTTCTGTGGCAAATAATTTTGTTTTGTCCACGTTAAGTGAGAGTCTGTTTGCACGAAACCACTCACTTATCAACTGAAGTTGTTGGTTCACAACTCGAAAGAGATGTGGTACGTCTGCGGAAGAGAAGAAAAGGTTTGTATCATCTGCAAACATTATTACATATAAAAGAGGAACAGAATTAGACATATCGTTTACGTAAAGTATGAAAAGCAATGGTCCTAAGATAGATCCTTGAGGCACACCACATTTGACCTCTCTATATGCTGTTGTTTCGTTGTCAAAGGCAATGAACTGTTTTCGATCAGATAGGTAGCTATGAAACCATTGTAACTCCACATTTTTAAAACCATATAGGCTTAGCTTTTGCAGAAGAAGATCATGATCTACTGTGTCAAACGCCTTTGAAAGATCGATAAACACACCTAACGTAAACTCCTTTTTATCCATTGATTTCGAGATGCTATTTACTAGTTCCAAAATACCGAAGTCAGTTGAGGACTTTTTACGAAACCCAAACTGCTTTGCAGTCGTCTGATGGGACCAAGGATGCACATCCTTGGTGAGACTTGCGAACACGGTTAGGTGGTGAAATCGTGTTAGTTCCATACTTTCTAGGTTAGTATGGTCGTACTGTCGGTTGATCACGTCGAAATTGCCGTGATTTTAGAATAGGGATCATATTTTGCATATCCCTGGTTTTAAAAATAGGTCGAAAAATCACGAAAGTCTCAAAATTGTTGCACCTGATTGCAGCTGTAAATAGAAACATAGATAACAGTGGCATAATAATGCAATAACACAAGCAGAGTCAACAGTACATAGCATCACACAAGATCAGTAATATGTCATTTGCCCATACTCTAAGAAGTTCACAGAAGTTCAGTAACAGTCACAATCAGGCTTTACAAGTCCATTCTTACGACAGGCTTTCTAATTCGATTCGACTTCCTAGGAGGACCTATTACTTGCTTTTCATTTTCAGATATGATATCACAACTTGCATGAGCATTAGGTACAGTGTCAAATTCGTAACTTGGTGCTTCCTTATTCAAACTGCTCTCAGAGATAGGTGTGTTAGTGTCATTTGAGATATCCAATAAAAATTGGACAGGGTTGTTAGAATACCCAGGAACATCAGGCATACTGGGAGAAGCATTAAAATCACAGCCTCCAGGAGCTAAGTTCTTTGTGGATGCATTACTTTCCTTACTGTATGGATAGCAAACATGGGCATAACTTGGGATAACATCAATTATTTCCACTTCATCGACTAAAGGGTCATATTTGGATTGTCGCTCGTGACGTTTGCACAGGACGCTCACAGGAGTAGTTAACCACGAGGGAACAGATCGAACATTGGTAGATCTGCCACAAAAGTTAAGCAGCCTTTCATGAGGTGTGCAATTTGTGGCTGTAGACATCCGCGAGGGCGAAGGGCATTGGGTAGTACAGACTCACATTCTGCTGGTGCTTTTCCTTTCGTCTTGAAGGCAAGATTAACAGTTAGCCAGATTATACCGTTATAACGTTCTATTTGACCATTTCCATGGAGGGTTGTAAGGAGTTGTTTGCTTTAAACCTATACCATATGTGTTGCAAAACTGCTTGAGCTCACAGGAAATAAAGGCAGGACCATTGTCAGAGTGAATGGAAGATGGTATACCAAAGAGCACAAACAATTGTTCAAAACAACGGATTACCGTAGCAGATGTCATATCGACACAAGCAAAAGCAAAAGGGAATTTTCAAAAAATTCGTCTACTATGGTAAAAAGGTACTTGTTTCTCGTAGCTGGACGACCAGGACGATAGAAAATATTATATTTGAAGCATGGCAGTTCAGTTCTCCAGTGCTTGATTTTCTCATTCTTGACTTTACTCTTGTGGATACTATTGAGCATAAAAGCAAACGATTTCTGATCAGTGATTAGCTCAAACGTACGCCCCAACAAGTAGTTTCTCCACAACTTTGATGATTCTACTATGGCATATGCTTCTTTCTCCACAGATGCATAGCACTGCTCAGACTGCGAAAGTGTCCGCGAAAAGAAAGCTACATTACGACCACGTTGAGACAGAGTAGCAGCTATAGCACTTTCTGAAGCATCAGTTTCAACAACGAAAGGTACAGATGGGTCAATAGCACTCACAACAGCATTTGCAATGTTTTCTTTCATTTCATGGAATACAGAAGGAGCCACTGGCAACAAAGAAAAACTCTTGGTTTGTACTAAAGGGCATATTGTCTCAGAGGAACCTCTAACCAACTTCGCATACACGCTTTTTTTAATAAGCAACGGTTAAGTTCAGGCTCAGCTGTTGCTTAATACATTACATGACCCAGCCTAAGATGTTGCTTAGGTGTTGCTTGATTTTAAATTAGTCCTTTACAAAATAAATGCTTATTTATTACTTTGGATACCCATGATAATATCCATGATAATATACTCTGTGGTCTAGATTTTATTTTCTTGTCAGATTTAACTATAACAGTTCAACGTACAGTAAACTCTCTAAATAGAGGACACTCTAAAAGGCGGACACCTCTGATTAGCAGAAAAACTGATTTTCCCCGATCGTTTTCTAGTCAAAACCTTATAAAAAACTTTCTAAAAGGCGGACACTCAAATTAGCAGACAAATATTTTTGCACGAAATAATCGAAATTATGATTATACCTCTCTAATTCGCGGACATCTGAAAAAGAGCACAGGATTGCGCCTTCAAGATTCGCGCATTTTAAAATCACTGTAAATACGAAAATTGTGAGTACACTTTCTTGCCGCTCATAATGGCCTAAGAATGATGAATTGTCCATATGAACGAGTTTTGCGCAAGTAAATCGAAGCCGCCATTCGAGGCTCTCACTTGCTTTGTTGAACTTTTCGTAGCGTGATCTAGGTATTCTAGTCGAAATGCAAGTCATATCTGCTAGAAATTTGCCAGTGTAGCGCCTCCATTGTGTATTTCTGTGTACCTTCGTACAAGAATATATTCTGTTTAAAAAAAAAAATCACTTTATTTGACGTTGGCTAAAATATCTCATAAAAAAGTTACAATCTACTAAACTAAACGAACGTTGCAGCAAATTGTGCCATACCGCATGATGCAATAATTCCCTCATAATTTGCGGCAATTACTTTAATTACTTCGAATAATGAGCTATGTTGAGGTCAACATATCCCCTTATCCAGATTCTTCGAAGAGATGCAATTTTGTTACTGATCTGATGTACGTTTCGTCGGATGTTCGAATCTATGTAACTCGAACCCATTTGTCTCCCCAGACATTATTCTTTGAATTTTGGCGATTTTCCATTTGCATCTTGGGAGGTTGGTGTCATTAACCACCTCGAGATCTTCTGCTTGAAGGTTTCGTGTCTCTTAATTCCATTTGTAGCATTTGTTAAGGGTTGGCAAATATTCTCCCTTCCATCTTTTCCAGAAATTATCTGTTAAGAATTGGATTTGTCTCCACCTTCTTTGTGAGTGGAGATCTGTGTCATACGAGATTCCTCAACCCTCCACAAAATATATTGAGACACGCACAAAACACGGCGTTTACTGCTACCCACAAGCGAAAGACTAACGACATTATCCAGCCGTGGAGAAAATCAAGCCTCCACGGCATGCCTCCACAAGTTGACGACTCGGTTTGACGTATCGGACTTGCAGGACTTTGAAGACGACAAGGGGAAATGGCCCGACTTGCGTGACCACGCCCACTTTTTCGAGATTTGGCCAATTATGCCTATTTGCAGCCGTCTGATGTGATTGGTGAACATGTTTTGGCAATGAATCCGTGCTAGTTGGATGCTTTCTAGCTCATTATAGCCATAGAGTCAATTGATTACAAACAATCCAGGCAATAACTTCATGGACTTCTTGCATTTTTTAGCCTATTTTCTGAGTCATGGTTATCCAAAATTGGATCATAATTCTGAAATACTGATAAACTCGACGTAATCGACTGATTTCACGGCTATAATGAGGAAGAGAACATCACACTACGATCATGGACAAAAAGGTTTTGAGATTTTATGGTTTCCTACCCAGATGGTGGCCTTTCTACTTTGAGTTGAGAAAATGTAATTGGTGTGAGTGAATTACATTTGCATCTTATTCATAACTTTGCATCCGATATAGTAGTACTTTGCTCGACTCCGTCCTCGTCTCCCCACCCGTCCCCGTCCCCCTCCCCCCTAGATGGTCGCGTCGACAGATAAATCACTCAAGGCAGTTTGTGAACGCATCAGTGTGTCAAGATATTCAGCCAGCTCGAGATGAATGGCTCTTGTAGTCAAACAAGGTTACCATAAAGTAGCTCACATCTATGAGAAATGACCAATCATTGATCAGGTAGACATTGATTGAATCAATATCAATCTTAATCTTTAGGGGTCTGGTTAGCACAGTTGGTTAAGGGGCTGACTCGTAATCTATGGGTTCCAGGTTTGTGCCTCACTCCGGCTGGTTAGCGCGAAATCCCTAAAGGTTGAGACGGGTCAGGATTCAGTAGTTTCAGTGTACAGAAGAGCAGCAACCGACCCCAACAATTTTGACTAGGATTGTAATTCGTACTACAATCCACGCAATAACTTCAAGGACTTTTTGCATTTTTTAGCCTATTTTCTGAGTCATGGTTATCCAAAATTTGATCATAATTCTGAAATGCTGACAAAATCGACGTAATCAACTGATTTTATGGCTATAATGAGCCAAACAGCATCAAACTAGCACGGATTCATTGCCAAAACATGTTCACCAGTCACGTCAGACGGCTGCGAATAGGCATAATCGGCCAAATCTCGCACAAGGGGGGTGGTCATGCAAGTGGGGGGGGGGACCGTTCCCCCTTCTCGTCTTCAAAGTCCTGAAAGTCCGATCCGTCAAACCGAGTTGTCAACCCGCGGAGGCAAGCTGTGGAGGCTTGATTTTCTCCACGGCTGGATAATATCATTAGTCTTTTGCTTGTGGGGACTGGCAAACGCCTTATTTTGCTTGTCCAGATATATTTTTTACCACAATTGTCTCAGAAAACACATTTTTGCCTGCAGTTTCCAGGGTTCCATGCAAAAATCCAATTCCTCCCCTGAAACGAATAGAAAATCGAGTTTTTTTTTACCAGCACAGACAATCCATGCAATAACTTCATGGACTTCTTGCCTTTTTTAGCCTATTTTCTGAGTCATGGTTATCCAAAATTTGATCATAATTCTGACATGCTGATAAACTCGACGTAATCAACTGATTTCACGGCTATAATGAGCTAGAGAGCATCAAACTAGCACGGATTCATTGCCAAAACATGTTCACCAATCACGTCAGACGGCTTCAAATAGGCATAATTGGCCAAATCTCGAAAAAGTGGGCGTGGTCATGCAAGTGGGGCCATTTCCCCCTTGTCGTCTTCAAAGTCCTAAAAGTCCGATCTGTCAAACCGTGGCGGCAAGCCGTGGCGGCAAGCCGTGGACGCTTGATTTTCTTCGTGGCTTGCTAATATCATTAGTCTTTTGCTTTTGGGGACTGGCAAATGCCATAGTCCAGATATATTTTTACCACAATTGTAAGAATGCTAAGCAAAACAAACATTTTTTGTCCGACGCCGGATCAGTGTGATATCTTTAAGAACAAAACCATAATTAAATAAATACCTTATTGGACAAAACAAAACAATGTCTGACAAAAGTGACGAATTTTTTCGAAGGTGACGAAAATTTTCTCCGACGAATAGTTTTGTCCGATGAAAAATTTGGTCCAAAAGAAAATTTGAAATTTGCCTTCCTAAAAGTAATTTTCCTGTTTGTGAAGTAGGTCTTCCTCTATTGTTGGAAAACTTGTTATTTTCTGCAGACCAAACGTTTTTGCCAACAAATCATTTCACCCACAAAACACGAAAGAACCATTCTATTTGCAGCAAAAGTTGAATCTAATCTCTCCGATGGCAACCTTACGATGATGCGAAAACACACAAAATACGACTAAAGAGAACTGTTATTTGGTTTATGTGCGTTGACATATTTTGCTCAGAAAAACCCATAAGAAAGAAAAACTGAAATTGGACCAAATTATTCGTGGGACAAAAGTGACGAAATTTTCCAGGGGTGATGAAAATTTATTTTGTCCGACGAAAATTTATCCGATATTGTTTTGTCTGATGAGGTATGCGAGATCAATAGCGCATTATTGATTCCCTCCAGGCGCTCTGCGCAAGCGAATCTTTAACCCTATCCCAGGCGGGGGATACCTCAATAATAAAGCCAAAGGGTGGTGGTGCAGGCACAGACCATGGTATATGTTCCAACTGACACACTTGCAGCATGCTAATTGGCACCGTATGTCACGCCCGCAACCTTTGATTTCTGTCATATGTATCACCAACTGTTCATATTCTATGAAAGCATATTCTAAAAGCAAAAGTAAAGAGTTTGATGCACGATTTGAACTCAATACGCACAAGTTCTCATTTTTGAGAAATTCAGACAATCTCGGACAAAATACTTGGCCACGCCCTTCCCCTCCCTCCTGCACAATGTTGAGTAGATGAAAAATTGGTCTCGATTCCGCACAATGCCAATCACCACTTCTTTTCATCCCAATATTGTTTGGGGATCAAGGGGGGCCGTCTTCCCTATCAAAATAGGGTCATTCGAAAACGTTGCTAACACATTTTGTCAAAGATTGTAGAAACAAATCTATCAATATTTGTGAGGTCTTTTAAGGTGAATGGAACTTCCTACCAAGTTTCACCTTCATAGCTACTGTAAAACGGAAGTTAGAACACGGATGAGACTTTACTGTATTCAAAGTTTCTGGTTAGATCTAACTGTAGACGTTCATCAAAGACAAGTGTTAATTGCTTTTGTTCTGTGAACAATAGCAGGCGTGTTCTAAGTGCGTTAGAATACGATCTCTCGAGCATTTTGTTTACAGTTCTGCTTAGAACCACTGTTTTGCAGACTCATTAGGGAGTCTCGGCTGGC
>JAOBRC010745228.1:0-10256 GCA_027575255.1 Scolionema suvaense | reverse complement strand
TTATTTTGCTTTTCATATTGCATGATGTATTAGCTATCATATGAGCTTAACTTGTCAAATGGGTACGGAGTTCCTTTGACATTGGCATGGTAAAACATTCAGTATCTACAAGCAGTTAGAAACACCATAATAAAACTAAACACAAGACAAAAGCTAAATAAAGCACTTGATTCAACTAACAATGCAAACAAGATCTCCCTAAAACAAAATAATAATAAAAAAAACAATGAATCGAATTATCGAAGCAAAAACTGAAACTGAAATCAGGAATATACATTTTGCAAAAACTGCAGGGGAGTTTATCAAGGTTCCATATTGCGATCTTCGATTTGAATTTCTCATAGTTCCATAATATCTTCAGGTAAATGGCTTATTTCATAAGTACTTCACGTTTTCGCGAGAAGTAAAAATCTCTTTTATAAGATTGAACCAACATCATTTTTTAACAAACATTTTTTGTTTTGAAACTCTCAATTCCTATAATGAATCGAATGAGAACTGCCCATTTTCAAGCGGCTCTTCAAAAGTTGAGCGATAGTCCTGTTCTGCTGTGATCTATTGCATGGAGGGAGGGAGGAGGGATCATTTTCAATTTTTGTATCTTTATAAAAGAAAACAGTTTTCAGGAAAAATGCACTTGTGACTTCTGCCGAAATTTCATGTTCTTTATCATCGCGAAAGTTCTGTTGTGGAACGATCTTGCTGTACTTTCTTCTACTTTGTTTACAAACTTTGACGCATTCCAAATTCATAGTTCGTAGATGAGGTGGTAAACTCTGTAGATTTCTATAAAGTTGATGAAAGTTATATCAGCAATTCTCATGAGTAGAAATGCAGTGACCACTATATTGTATTCATCACGTATAAGAATCAATTGTACTCTTATTTATTGTGATTATCTGAAAAAAAAAACATAATCGAAGTTCCAGATAAATTTCCCAATGATAGATTGTCATAGATGTATAAGACTTATGGAAAAGGAGCATAAAGACACGAACGAAGCTGAAAAAACAAGAAGGAACGAGAGGGAGAGAGAGAAAAGTACTATGGAGATATACGAACGAAAACATACAGGTACATGCATACATCTTTTTATTGATGTATTTTTCTTCAGCGGCAATAACAAGCCATGATGCTGTAAATTGCAGTACATTGCAAGTGCGTAGATTAATGCAGATTTGCAGGACGAAACTCTTACCATCACTATGCATAAAATAGCACAGGCGATTGTAAACATAGCTGGAAATATGGAGAAGGTGGAGTGAAAAATGTCGTTGTGGTTAGCAGAGTAAATGTTAATGCCCAGAAGTTCCTTGAGATTGCTAATAAGAGTTTAATGAGGGCTTTTTCAAAGGATAACTTTATTTATAATAATATTGATGCGGTTAGGCACTAAGACTTGTGGGAAGATGGTATCTATCAGAATGACGAAGGAAGGAAGATATTTCCCCAGGAGCATCATTGGAAACATTAGCATGAAAGCATCATCTCTATGTGTCTGACTGCACGTGTGCGTTCGTTCTGTTGCATAAAGTTGAACGGTACTCTATTCTTGCTATTTCTTTGGCTTCTAAATAGTATACTTTTTACGCTGGATTTGAATTCTTTCTATCGCTAGAATCAATGAGCTTAATGATACACGTCCTGCTAGTCTTTCTATCGCTAGAATCAATGAGCTTAATGATACACTTCCTGCAAATCAGGAACGTGTGTTCAGATTTACAACTTTCATGTCAAGGATGCCATTTAGAACAAGGAAGTGGTTCAACCCTAGTTGATCTGGGCTTTTGGTACTCACCTACGCGAGAGAGCACATTTTGAGCTACTGTTCCTTTAACTTCAGTCACGTTTAAGCATGAAAGAGCTCCTAGTGCATAGTAAGCAAGAAATTTATGGTGTACAAGAATCTTAAAAAAGGCCAATTTCGACCGTAAAGGTTGAGTGTAGAAAGAAGATTTTCACAGATGAAAGCTATACCTCTAAACATCGCAGCAGCCAGGATATGGACCGATAACCTTTGTCTTACCGAGCCGTCACTCTGCAAGCCGTGCTACGGTCCATGTTTGCGGAGATCACAATAAAAACTTTCAGTTTAGTACATTTTTTAGAGTATTCTATACTATATACTGATCTGAAATTTAGGGGAAGAATTAGGCAAGGATCCGAATCTTCCGGTTTTCACTATCGTGCAACAAATCACAATCAATTTCCTGAGATCAGCATCACCAATCACCATTCATTAGCTATCACTACCACTTAATATACTCCAAAAACGTATTAAAGCACATACATGTCTGTGTCCCTAATAATCTGAAAATAAGCTGGTTACGTGGTACATTCAATTTTAAGATTGGAGGAAGTACTTACTAATCGCCAGTCTGAAGGGCAGTAGTATACAGCGGAGAATGCAGTGAGTGTTTACGTACTTTCGTTAGCGTTTTCTCGAGACTTATTAGCAGAACATTCATTGGTAAATTATTGCCAGCGGAAACTCATATTGCAACAACTTTTCATCAATATGGGTAAGTGAATGATGATTCTTTATTTTCGTGAAATCATAAAGAACAAAGAGCTAGTATTTCATTATACGTTTATACCTATACAAATCGATATCTTTTGGTTTGATTTATCGATATCGTTAGGTTTGAATGGTTCACCAGGAATTGAAATTGAAATGGTACACATTATGTACAATAAAGGAAGTTTAGAGAGTTATTTTCTACGTCCCTCGAAGTAAGACCTATTAAAGGCAGGATACTCGTGCAAACCAAAGCAAACTCACTTAATCGGCAAGTGCACACACTTTATGAGATAGTAACCTATGTCTGCACCTAGGTAGTGAAGCAAAGATTCCTGTGTTTCATGTGGTTCGTTCGTCTCATGATTGATAGCTAAGAAAGGTGTGAGCAAGTAACATGTGATGGCAAAATAATGGCAGATAATGATTTAGTAAGCTTGATCAATTTTTACTTTCAAAGTTGTCTTTGTGTAGGGATCTCTTCGATTCGATAACCCCTATTTTATAAGCGGCAGTTTTTTCAGTTTCAGCTTTGGGGTTGCTTAGTATTTTCGTATCTCGCCCTTGGATGGTGCTTAGGCGTTTCTTAACTCTACACGTGTTCGTTCTCCATCAAACTTCGTAACGTTTCACTATGAAATTTTGCGATAGCTTTTAAGTCATGTCTATTGCGTTTGTGTACTCTCGGTTCAGAAAATGTTCATTTGCTTGGGTGTTTCTCGGTTCAGAAAATGTTCATTTGCTTGGATCTTTCTCGGTTCAGAAAATGTTCACTTGCTTGGGTGTTTCTCGGTTCAGAAAATGTTCTCTTGCTTGGGTGTTTCTCGGTTCAGAAAATGTTCATTTGCTTGGGTGTTTCTCGGTTCAGAAAGTATTCATTTGCTTGGGTGTTTCTCGGTTCAGAAAATGTTCACTTGCTTGGGTGTTTCTTGTTCATGTACTCTTGGTTTATTTGCAAATAGGAAGATGCATGGAAATGTTGGACTCGCCACCTGAATCTCACGCTCCAAGTGTTCCTTAGTATTTGCTTAGATTTGCTCAGTGTTGCTTATAAAGGTGTTGCTTATATAAAAAAGATGCAATCTCCATTCTTCTCCGCACCACATGAGAGACACAGTTGTCTAGTAATGCAAACAGTGCAAGGATGTCAGAAAGAAATTGCTCAATCGTCCGTGGTATATTGTTCTACTGCAAATCGCTAATTTCAGCTTAGCGGAACTTAAAACTTCCACTATAGTTAATCAGTTTCTCAGCTGATTCTTGCGCTAGACAGCTTTTCATCTCGTTAGTCTGAGCGGAAGTGAATACCGGCACAAAAATGCAGAATGGAAAATCATCCAAATCGACTTCCAATCTGATTTTTTTCTGCAATACTCATGTCTGTTAGGATTCTTTTAGACAGGCAGTTTTGTTAGAGTGCAATAAAGTCAGATAGGAGCGCACGCAAAAAGCTAATCATTATACCGCATAGACGCAACAGAGCAATGATGCTGGTAGAAAGACAAGCACAAACATCCAACGCATCAATCGCAATTGAAAGGCCAGTTTACACCCAGCAGAAGTTTCCGCGTGGAAATGTAACTGATCATTAGTATTTCAAGTAAGTGATGAAAGTCGAGCACATATCTGCTTCCACTGGAAAGTTGGAATTCAACTTTCTAGCGGAATATGAGTGTGAACGACATTTCAGCTCGAGCCGAATTTACTGCGTGAGATAAAAAAAAGCCATGAAAATGTAGATGTAAACAGTAAATAAATATTTATAAAAACATAACCCGGTATCATGAAGATGGTCATTTCCCAGGAAAAACAAAAAACAAACAAAAAGACTTGCTCTCATTGCCAAAATAAGTTTGATGTAGCCAGCACATTTTCAGTCTTACGTTAGATCACTGTAGAGTTCTCAGATTCAGAATCTACCAGTCTTGAAGGACCACATGCGAATTCGTTATAGTGGTGCAGTAGAAGGAACGTTTCACGACTTTAATAGTATTCATGTAATTTCTCACTCTTTAGAGCAGAAAGATGGCTAGAAAAAGTTATGCATTCATTTTTTGTTCATTCTAGGATTTCGTCTTCCTCTTTAGTGTTGGAGATGTGCTTTGACACAATAAATTAAATTGAATTCAATTTTCTCACGTGATCAGCGTTTTCATTTTGATCACACGGAAGTCAGTTTTTGAGAAGTTTTCGTGACTTGCTTCTTTCTTAGAAATTGAGCCATGTTTCGAGAAATGTGGAGTCGAGAGCTGCCAGTAAAGATACTTATCATGCTCATATATCTTTTCTGCATATTTCTTTGAACATTTGTCCAAGATCATCAACAGAAACAAAACCACTTTAGACAGTAATAACAAGAAGTATGCAGAAGGAACTGTGACAATGAATTACTAAACCCAATGATCCCCTGCAAACCACATGAAATAACAGGTAATGAAATGAAATAACACTACCGGGAGGGGTGGGGGGATTGCAGATTTCACCAGGTTCGCATATTTATCAACCCAGAATTTTTTTGGCGACACGTTTTAATCCCATTTTTGGTAACTTTTTATAGTTTTTAACCCTATATAGGCTAGTTTTTTTGAGGACGTACAAAATGCGCCCATAAAACTAGCCAACCTGCACGGCTCTATAACACTGGTAAGACTCATAAATTCTCAACATCAGAAGACATCACAGTAGAACAACCTAAATTCCGACCAATCATGGATCAAACAGGAACTTACGTACAATGCGTAAAAATACCTCAAAGCACTTGCAGAGAGCGAATACGCCATCAAAGATACACTGCAATTTCCTGACTTAATATCCAAAGCTCCAAATTTGGACCATGAGCGCGAAGGCTTTGCATGTGATGTGGAATCCTTATTTACAAACGTACCTTGTTTCTGATACAATCAGTTTATCACACAAAAGATAACGGGAAAGCCCTGCACAAATTTGTAGCAAAATATTATTTCGTAGACTGATGACAGGGCTATTATCCACTTGTATTTTCAAGTTCGGCGAAAAAAGTTATCGATAAGATGATGGAAGCCCGCGTCAGTAACTGTAGCGGGCACTTACATGGCCAGATTAAAACATGACGTAGTCAAACTATAAAACAAGTCCATTAAATCACAAAACACTTCTCATATAAGTCTAATCACTTGCCAAAACCATATCACATAACAGGTAGAAAAGTTGAGAAATACGGAGCGCACAACAAAGATAAATGCGCAGCATAATTAGTAAGAGAGGACTGAAAAGGACAAAGAAAAACGAGAAAAAACAAAGAAAAGAAAGGAAATGGAAAAGGACCAGCATTAGGACAAAGAAGACTATCGCTTACAGAGTGCCTTTTCTGCGATTGTGACTGGTAAGTGGTGAACTTGACCGTTCAAACTCGGTTTCTGCCAGTCTATGTGTATAGCCTCCTTCAAACCTCGTTGGAAGTCTGTTTTAATTTCACAGGTACTCTAGAATAGAACGTAGGTAGGTGGGGGAGGGGGAGCCAGTGTCAGATAGGGTTAATATCTCACTGTTGCGTTTTGTTTTTGATATCAGCAATTTTCCAAAATAGTGGAAAATCCGATATGTCGAGACCATGTCCGACAAAACAGAGATGTCATCAAGAAAATGCTTACGTCATCATGTGCAGAATAAAACGGATAATTTGTGTGACACATTTTATGGTTACAGGACCAATGTATACAAGTTGCAAGGGCTGGGTCTAACGGACACTCCTCCGGTTTTGGGAATAACAAAAACTCCTTCAGAATGATTATGGGCAGCTCATAATAGCAAGCACTTGATGCTGTTCTTCATTAACACACTCCTGAAGACAAATGAGAACAGCTCATAAAAGCATGCAATTGATGCTGTTCTTCATTAACACACTCCTAAAGACATATGAGAACAGCTCATAACAGCATGCAATTGATGCTGTTCTTCATTAACACACTCCTAAAGACATATGAGAACAGCTCATAACAGCATGCAATTGATGCATGCTGTTATGAGTACTTGATGTACTCGAAATACCTGATGTTTCAACCTCATCAGATTTTTAGCCTCGGTTTTGCATACTGCAGCATTTGTTGTCAACTTAACTCTGGAAGGGCTGGGGGGTCGATTTCCCACGGAAAGTTGTTCAAGTTCTGTCTAAAGACCAAATCTGTCGGAAGCAAATGCCAGTGGATTTTTCTAAAAGTTATCAAGAAGTAGGTCACGTGACATGTGTCACCTTCTTTAAGGAGAACGATCAGATTTAAAGTTGATGACTTCAGCGAATTTAACTTCGCAGATTTATGTTTTTCTACTACAAATTCCTATGTACAATAAATCTGCATATGAATTAAACTTTTGCAGGCTAAGAAAACTCTATAAACAGAAGGAAAAGGATCCAGACCAGAATGACCAAAATTTACCGACGCTGATGATGTCAACTTCATGACAACTGCTGGTGCCAGCATAATAATGATGTCACTGGTATGACCTTTGTGTCAACAAAGTTAAAATATTGTTCTATGTACATGGGAAGTTTTAACCTTGTACCATGAGTATTAACGATTTTACAAAGGTGGGTTCACATTGAAAGCCCGCATCCTTGGCTAGCTCCAGAAACATTGACAGCTTGAAAAAGCTCAACCTTGTAGAGCGAAAAGATGGTCCATTTCGTCCATTTCTCACGGCCTTTACGCTACAAACGTGCAATTTTTGTGTCCTGTGAATATTATTATTAGACTATCACGTGAAATCGAGGACAGAGCTGAATATTTGCTCAAATATCTCAGAAAGCGTCTATTGCACTTACCAAAGGCATGCAGGAAGAGAGTTTATATACGTACACCGGCAAATGCTTCAAAGTTTGGCAGTATTGAACAAGAACAATAGTTTGTAAGAATACGCTTGCAAGGTCTAATACAGGGATCAGGAATTTAATCATTCCCATCAATCAAGAACAATCGAAACCAAGCGCAAAAAACAGCTTGACAGTGAGTGGTCGGTAATGTCATAGTCATTAGCTTCTCAAAGAGCCTTATATGCTGTATGGTAACAAATAAAGGAAAGGTCGATCCGAAAAATTCATCCTAACATAAATATTTTAGCCATATCAAGAACAACTTCTTATTAATGGTTTGACGATAGCTAAAGAAACGAGTAGAAAATAAGGTAACGGTTTACAACTACTTTATTTTAACTATGGAAGCTACAATTTCATGGTATACCATGAAGTACTCTCATTTTTTTATTAGGTTCTACCGCCCTGATTATTTCCATGCCGTTGGTGATTATTTGTGGAAGTACACATGCAGTACCAAAAATCCATTTGGATCAAGAAGGCAATGAAGATGTCAAAAAAGAAATCAAAGATCTAATTCAAACGATAACAGAAAGCAGTGGAACCTCTATCGAAAATAAAAATGGGATCAGTCTGGTGAGACGAAGCAAAATAGTCGAGAAAAATGGACCCATCGTCGTCATGCATCTAGACCAATTGTATAAAGGTGTGCAAGTACCCGGTGCTACAGTCATCAGTGTCGTTCGTTACACACACCTAACTCCAGCACTGACCAAAAGTCCAGGTCAAAAAAACCCAGCAAATTTCAAGGTCTTGCAGAGCGCTTCAAATACATTGGCAGGAATATATTACACAGATCTGAAAAATAGACTTGAAGCAATAGACGTGCACAATGCCAAGGGAACCAAATTAATGCGTGATGTGTGCATATTGAATTTAAAGAACGAAGGTCATAGCAAAGTGCTTGAAGTTTCTATCACTGTTGATCCCGTGTAACTCCCATTACAAATAAGGCTCAGTTAGCTTTTATTTGCAAGTTAGCAATTGAAGAGGAACGATTTGAGCCAAGTGTTTTATTCGACGTAAATGGTGACATTTTAAAAGAGTGGCAACTTTTGGAAACTGTAAACATTGGGACAGGACCAGGTGGAAATCCAATAATCCAATCGGCCGAAACTTTCAGTGAAAGTTGAGAGTCGATGCGTTGAAGGTTCAGGTGATTCGTGTATCCAAGCACAACTCATGTGTGTCTTTGAAACAGAAAATATTCGCACAGTGGACTTGGCTGGTCGTCGCGCCCCAATCAATCGCCGAAGTAACAACGTCCCTCACCTTAAATGATGAAACTGCAGATCAGAACAAATGTACCTCTTAAAAACAAACATAACTGTGTACAACCTACCGTTCTATCAATACACCATTTGAGTACCCTTGCTTTGAACATAGTAATGACTTTACTAACGGTGCCCTTTCGCCTTTGAATGATGCTCATGCGCATGCCGTGAAGGTAATTGATATGTTCAATCAATTATATGGTGCTTTTCCATTTCCTATGAAACCAATGATACTTAATGTTCATTACGGGCGGGACTTTGCCAATGCTCTTTTTAACTTCGTCAACAATCAAATTGCCTTTGGGGACGGTAATTGGCGTGGATATGCATAAACGGATATGGCAACAGTTGCTCACGAGTTAGGTCATGCTATTACTTGTCATACATCAAATTTAATATACGCTGGACAGAGTGGTGCATTGTCGGAATCATTCAGTGATATGACTGGACAGATGGCCATCTACTACTACGGCGTACATACCCCAAGCTTCAAGTCTTCATTCGACCGTGTAAAACATAAGACGTATTACAATTTCAGATGCATGGACAATCCAAGTTGCGACGGCAGAAGCATCAAGCACGTTAGTGAATACCACCAGTATCTCAATGTCCATTTTGGAAGTGGTCTCTTCAATTTTGTTTTCTACAAAATGTCGATGCAGTTACGATTTGGAATATGGGATGCATATGACATATTTTATGTTGCAAACACTCAAAAGTGGACATCAAATACAGGATTTTATGATGGAGCAGTGGGAGTACTACAGGCGGCAGAAGAAGTAAAGAATGGTGCGCTGCTTTATTCAGCCCCTCATATTGATCTATACGTGGTCGTACAAGCCTTTTCTGAAGTTGGAATCAACTGTGCAAAGACAGGTTCCATTTGGAGATGTATATAGCTTAAAGGCACATTGATGATACTATTGCAACATTAGGGTCACATTTTTTATCTGAAATCGTATGTATGTAAATCGCAATTACAAAGTATGCAGCTGAAATGTATTGTTGCCAGCATGGTCATACAACACTACTATGATTGCAATTTCAGTCTAGTATTTGAGTTTCGTTTCTTATGTTATTACTTATTAAATTTTCTTACCGGGGAAGGTTTTTTGTTCGGCCTTACTCAGGTCTGGGGGAGGGGTAAATATATATCCTGAAAGCAGAAAGAGTGAGGCATGATAATGAAGCTGCACAGAGGCTGTCAAAAATATTCTGATAGGGAGAGGCAGGACAGGGGAGAGGTGGGGCAGAGGGAGAGGCGGGACAGGGGAGAGGTGGGGCAAATCTTACTTATGAATAGGGATGACGAAAATGCAATTCTTTTTTATTACTATAGGCTAATATTTCTACCAAATTTGTGTTTATAAGGTTTCCTCGAGTTGTCGGAATCGTGATTTTGCAGATCTGCTTTTGACGCACTGTAAAATGTAACTTTCCGAAACGAGAAAAACTTGTATCAAAATGAGATAATTTTCTCAAATTGGGAAATCCGTTTTGTGATGAAACTTTTCCTAAAACCGGGATAAACGTGCCCATCGAGAACAGGAAAAAATATCTCAAAACGAGTAGAATATTTCCCAATACAGGAAAGATTTTCCCGATACGAAAATATGAT